>DWED01000565.1:0-10895 GCA_018245795.1 Protelbella ruficauda | reverse complement strand
TATATATACATACATACATACATACATACATAGATACATACAAGTATAATGAGAAACAAGTTATTTGCAAATAAATTCTACGGAAATATTTACGATCCATTTGGCTCGAGGTTCCAAATTTTGTTCTGCTTATATCTAAATAAAGACTGTTTTGTTTTTACTCTCTTGGGAGTACTGGGATGATCTCTCAATTAATATGTTGGGATAACTCCCACTCAGCGTTTTAAGCGCAAACTGGTCAGAACCTGTATTATGGTAAGTAACCGTACTGCTGATAAAGTACATAATATGCAAATTACATCGACTATTAGTATATAATCACACCTAGTCCGTTACGAAGTAGGCAGACAGGATCGAGAATCGAGTACCAAATATCTTGATCTTTATAGACCCGATACTTCTTCTTCTTCTACAACAAGTGCGAATATTTAATATCGCTTGTTTTTTATATAAAACCAGGTACTGTTCTATGTGACTTCGCATAGCAATTGTTAGCATTGATTGCGTTACGCAGTTAAAATGCAATGCAATGTTGGGGTGACATCAGACACGGTCGGCATCTAAATGGTAGTTAGTGATAAATTTTCACGAGCGTTTCTTTTAATACTGACCGTGTTAATAAGGCTGCTTAAAGTCTTAGACAGATAAATTACCTACTGATGCTTATCCGGGTTAATCTGCGATGAAATAATCTAGAGGCATGCCCCTAATCCGGAGCTTTATCACATTATTGTATTGTACATACATATGTGGCAAGAATATTTATTTTAAATTATACAACTTACTATTCTATACAATTCTATACTATACTATACAAGTCCGCCCTTTGTAACCTAGTTATAGTTAAGCAATAAAGAATTTAAATAAAATAAATAAATATATTGACTGTCTCGTTGGTCGAGTGGTTGCAAGTGCGACTGCCGATCGGGTGGTCCTGGGTTCAAATCCCGGGTCGAGTACCATTGGATTTTTCTAATTTAGAATTTCTAGTAGTGACTCGGAGTCTGGATCTGTGAGCGGTGTATGGCAATAGGCTCACACCACTTATTCCATGGGACTTAAACGTACCTGGTGAAACGTGGGAGTGTGCTACACTCCTCTGCCTACCCCTTCGGGGATTACAGGCGTGATGTTACGTTTTCGTATATAACATACCTAATAGTTAAAGGCGCTGTTGTAGTATGCGTTAGGATTAATAATTTTGTATTAATAATATTTAATACTGCTGTTCAATAGAAATATATTTGAGAACGACTGTAGAATAAAAAGGACATGCTGTAATAAATAAAAATGTTTAATTGGTGTCCTAAAAAGTAAAAAAAAAAAAGTTTTCTCATGTTAAAGTTTAATTCGAAATCTGTTTTTTTTTTTATTTATTTAAATACAAAATTTTATAAAGTACTGATCCAAATTATCTTTATCGGTCCAAATTGTCGTATTTATCGGTTCGACCATCCTTCATCCTCGTTATCATCATCGATCCTTTTATTATTATACTGTTAGATCCAGGTATCCTCTTAATATGAAAGGACTAGTCTGCCAAGGTTGTACAACGAGGAGAAGCCTAATTTTGTTATACTTTGAATACTTAAAAAGTGCCGTAAAATTAACTGATAACCTTGACAGTTTATAAAATGATTTCAGATTTTAAAAAAAACTCTTTAGTCATTCACTTAGAAATTTAGCCCAGCTGTGTCGCATTGTACATGATGCCGTCAATATTAGATCGGCCCCAAAGAAGGCCACGATACATTAGTAATGCAATATCGACCGACAGCTGTCCAGTTTTCACGCGTATGCATTTTCTCATGCTTTTGAATATAACCAAATGAACTGAGACTGGACGTGACAGAATTCTGTTAGGTATTGCAATATGTGCTGGAAGAATAGTATATGTACGGGCAGACGTAAGACAAAGTTTCAATTTTCTAATATTTCAACAGTTGCACACACAATCCGTATATTGATTTATATGTGAATGTTTGGTAAAATATTTTAAATTTATGTTACCAACAGAAAGTGTGTCGCAAGTGGGCGCAAGCGCGACTGCCGATCAAAAGGTTCTAGGTTCCATCACCAGATCGGGCAAAATTGGGTGTCCTAACTTGAAATTCCCAGTAGTAACTCTGTGTCTGGATATGAGCCCGGTGTAAGGCAATAGGATCGCCCCCTCCCTATGCCATGGTGGGATCTAAACGTAATTGGTGAAATTTGTGAGTGTACTACACTTCTCTATCTTCAATTTCAGGGACACACAGATGTGATGTTATGTTACACGAGAACGAAAAAAGAAAAAAAAAAAACATTTTCTTAGGTGTGTGAAGTCTACCAACCCTCACTTGGCCAGCGTGGCAGACTACGGCCTTAACCCTCTCAATATGAAAGGAGACCCATATTCCAACAGTGGAATGATGACAAATGGGTCGATTATTATTATTTATTATTATTGTACTTAGAAGAGTGCAGAGAGTTAAAGCAGAAACAAAAATAGAAATCCTGGAAGCAAACACACCTACGTGTGCTACAAATACCTACGTATTTGTTAAGAGATTTAATGAAGATGGAGCGAGACATTTTAAGCTGGAAAATGAAGTAAGATTGAGAGCCCAGCGGATACCACGCGACAAATATTTGCACTCGTGATGAGACCGAGGTCTGATTGAACGGATTTTATGTCACATTTGCCGCCTCATGTCTCGCCTCGTGTTGAACAATGGAAGCTATTCTGAAATGGAATTCTGTGGGACGTTTTGTTATATTATTTTTATGTTCCCTGTAATCAATCCAATATCAAAATCCAGTAGTATATTAAACTGAAAATTTATTCATACTCATAATTCCTGGACCACAACATATTTCGTTACTTCGCTGGAGATGAGTTAATCCTCACAACTACTTCAGCGGTGATTAATGGAGTTACGGGTTTGTGATCGACTCATTCTGGCAGATTTTAAGCTAACCTGAGGAGTCCCTGATGGCACTTGAACTTCGACTGTAATTTAAATTTGCTAAAGTAGTTACTTAAATTTTCAAAAGTAGTTACTTAAAGTTGTTATAGTTGTTTGTGCTTGGTGGTAGTAACAATTAAATAGTCAATTATAAGACCGTGAATTATTTCCAAAACAGATCTAAATTATATGATTACGTCAGCATTTTAATATTTTCCTCCAATATTTTTTTTATATATTTTAAGAATGACTTCATATTTTAGATTAATTAGTTTTTTTCGTACTTATAAGAGCACTGGATAATAAATCATTTGGAAAGAGTAATTAATTTTAATGGATTTTCGACTAATATTACAGCTATATCTGTGCGAAAGACATACTGCTTAAAATTATGGTATGGTATTCTAAAACTATGGTAGTTGACAACACGCACAATTACCAAACCAATTTTGACCGTCACCCTCCGAAAACGCTGAAGCTCGTCCATGCGCTATACCAGTACTATAGAAAGACGGACTCAAACGCGTGAGTGACGCGTTCTGCACGGCGCGAACGACTTTTTTGCCCTACTCTTTGCCGCTCTTTTTCAGAGTTTAATGCACAACTATTCTTAAGAAATTTCACTTCAAAAAGTCGGGATATAAATTATCCTTTCTTTTAAGTTCGAAGGAATCACGAATCATGTATTACCTAGAAAGCGAAATAACACTATCTACAGGATTTCTACTGAACCTAGATGTCAAACGATGTTAGAGAGGTATATCTATGAATTAACTAACACCGCCATCTATTATGAATTCATGGTACTAACCAATAAATAGACACTATTGTCGTATAATAAACATTTAATTTGCAATAACAAATATTAAGGTAAATGATTTTTTTTACTGATATTTCTGCGTCAGGGCAATCTGTGTTCACAATAAGCCTTGCATTTGTTTGATATAATCTTATCCGTAAGTAATTTTACATGAGAAGGTCATTCCAAAAGTTGGATGACTTGTTAACTCTGGCTAAATTTGTCTATTAGAGTAGGTATGCTGTGTCTCTTCAATCTTCTGTATCGAAGGGATCCATGTCCATATAACTTTGCTGCTAGCTTGTTTTCGTGATTTGTTAGCTTCTTTTGATATTTTGTGCTGTATTGAGCAATCTCTTCTGTCACGCTTTTTACATTTAAATCATTGTAAATGTATTTGTTGGTGATGTACTGCGGAATGTTGAAACTTGCTCTTAGTGTTTTTGTTTGAAACCTCTCGAGATTCTCAATATTGCTGTTGCTAGCTGCACCCTACAACTGGATACCGTAGGTCCATATAGGTTTCAGGATAGCTTTATAGACTGTCATTTTACTATCTGGGCTCAATTGTGAATGTCGACCGATTATCCAGTACATGTTGCGTAGTTTTGTGTCTAGTTGATTACGCTTGATCCATATGTGTTTTTGCCATGTCAGCCTCCTGTTTAGATATATGTATACCCAGGTATTTCGTGTGTTTGTTTTGTGGGATCTCTTCATTGTTGAGTTTGACCGGAGGACAAGTGTCTTTTCTGAGGGTGAATGTCACATGATAAGATTTACTTTGATTGACCTTTATTCTCCATGTTTTTAGCCACTCCTCCACTTTATTCAGATGACGTTGAAGCTGATCTGACGCCGTTACTGGGTTAATGTGGGTAGAAAGAATTGCAGTGTCATCTGCATACGTAGCAACTACGGTTTCGCTCACAGTAGGTAGATCAGCAGTGTATAGTGCATACAGTATAGATACAGTATAAATAATGGAAATAATAATTATCCTACCTTTTAAGTTGGATCAAATTACAGATAATTGCAAAATTGGATTAAAATCGGTTCAGTCGTTTCGAAGTTTATCCGGAACATACATCGTAACAAGATTATTATATATATACATATATACGAGTAAGAATACTATTTGAACTTCGAACGACAGACAACGCAATTGACGATTTTATAACGCTAGCGTAAGATAGAAGCCGAACATAAGTGCGTACGTCTGAAGTTTCGTTTGAAATGCACTGTTTACCGCAGATACGCACCAAAGTTTGCTGAGCGTTTAATAGTTTCAACACAAATAAACTCGCGCCATATCTTTGCACTTTTGATCTCCGCCGCGCGTTCATACATTATGTATTGTTATTCAAATACAACATACACAGCAATAAATTTTTTGTGTGTGACTAGATACATCGACATGCTAATAAATTTAACATTAGCTATTTTAATAGTCATAACAGCTTCATTTATAAGATACGAGAGAACGAATGGTTTATAGATAGGTTTAATAGGATCTAATGTAATTTTTATTTTTTTCGTACTTCATTTATTAAATAACTTTTTTATCTATATAATGATATAATGAAGCTGATCTATAAATCTACTGGTTGGAGTTGAACAATTCTTTTTGTATGACTATGTGCATATTATAGCCAGATTCATGAGGAATATTATAGGCTCCATATAATGATGTTACAACTGTTAACTAGCCTCAAATATTAATATTTGTAAAGTAAGTCGAAAGAAAAAGCGCTACCGAATGGTTTACATGCCTTGACGTAGTGGTTAGTAATAGGTAAACACAATGTACTTACTATAAAAATGTTGGGTTTTAGTAGATTTATTTTTGTTCGGGAAAGCTTCAAAAAGTACACGGTAACATGGGAGATATACCGGGTTATGTGGGACTTTGATCGCACTAAAATCCTGTCGGTGGCGTTCCTTTGCGCTAATAGGAGGACTCCGGGATCTCCAACCTAACATACTGATATCTTCCTGACGCGAGGCACCTAAAAGCCCTACACCCGGGAGAAGCATAACACGTCATTCCAAGCCCCCCGGGCTTAGTAAATGTAGGAAAAATTTCGCCACACCATAATTATATCTACCTGTTATCAAAAAGCTACAATAAAGCATACATTTATTAAAAGTTAAAAGGGGATTTGTGAGAATTATTATAAGGAATGGCATATTATTCATTCTTACGAACGAAACTTATTTTATTTTATAGACAATTCTGTTAAGATAAAATTTATCTGTTATAACATATTATTTGGACGCATAGCTTAGGAGATAATGAAAACAAAATAACCGAACACTGCTCGAGTCTATGTCTATAGTATCTACGTACCTATTAGATTTATATATATTTATATCTATTTATCGCCGAGCCTAATATCATCGGCGAAATAAACGCACACAGACTTCGCTGGCTCGGCCATCTTGAGAGAATGGGAGAAGATCGGGCGGTGAAATGTGCATACATGGGACGGCCGAGTGGTAG
Organism: Protelbella ruficauda; assembly: GCA_018245795.1. NCBI lineage: Eukaryota > Metazoa > Arthropoda > Insecta > Lepidoptera > Hesperiidae > Protelbella > Protelbella ruficauda. The sequence goes on along the minus strand of DWED01000565.1, from coordinate 4,645 downwards.
ACGTCCAGTCGGCCGTCCCAGGCATCGCTGGAAGGATGAAGTTGCGAAGGACTTGCGCGAACTCCAGGTAGAGAACTGGCCGGAGATGGCGCAGGACAGATCGAAGTGGCAAATCTTAGTGTCGGAGGCCAAGACTCATTTTGGGTCGTTGCGCCATCCTAGTTACTTAGTTATTAGATTTATTAATCTGTGATGCAAGATGCGCGGCCGTACGACGGCGTAACTAAATTGAAAAATATGACAATTTAGTATATTCGTATATATCGATTTGATTCACAGTAATATCGATTCGATATATCGTAATATCGATGCACAACTATATGATATATCGATATTTAGGCTATACGATACGTTCGATGCATTTATAACGATGCAAAGCGGTACGTTTGTAATTGTTTTTACCATATTCTTAAACATTTTATAAGGAAATGTGGTGATGTAGTATTTAAAATAAATTTATATTAGCGGGTTTTTTATATTACAAATAACAATACATTCATTCCGTTATCATCATTTTCCAATGACGAAAATAATTAATAATGAAATTTATATAATTATAAACATTCCGCTTTGCATCGCATCGGTATTTTTGATATCGCGTATCAATTGGAAGAGTCTGCGATACTGTTACATGCGATATACCGATAAAAAAGGAAGCGACAATTCCGCGTATCGATAAAATACATTCTTTAAAGTATCCCGAAATTTATTTTTCGGTGTATTACCTCATCAAGCAGTTGAAACTGCAAAGCATAAGTGGTGTTATAATACGATAAGTATGATAAACATAGCTTATCGTTTTGCAAAAATAATTTCAAGTTAGAAAAATCCTTATTTAATGTGTAATTAAACACATGGTGAGTGAATCAAAGATTTGTTTCGTCGGTACTTATACAAACGCCGACGTACAATCGTTAGCGTGATTCAGGAAACGAGTAGCGCCATCTAGTATTATATTTAAGAGACATGCAGGCGTCCGCGGTCTCCTTTGCATGGATTTCGTTTTAACACTTCCGTATCTTCTTTATACTATCTTTTATATTGTACCATTATCAAAATGTGATTTATCTTTATAAAAATAAATATTATTTAATTGGTTCACCCAATATACAGTTTTATGGAACAGTTAAAATCAATAGTTTTTCAATACGCTGTTTTTATTCTAACGTTTGGCAGCACTTATCTACAAAGGAGCCAATTTGGTTAGGTTTAGTTGTGTTTGGTGACTTTTAAATATTAAAATAATGTTTAAAACATACGTGAAAAGGAAGATTTCTGTTAGTGAATGAACACTTGGAAAAAATATTTTTTTTAAACTTTTATCATCTATCCAGGAGTGACTGGCAGGAAATGAAAAGGCATTAAGTTCGGTCCTTGCTACTACTTTAGTATAAAGGTGTCATGAAAAGAGTTTATTTAAAAAAAAATGAATAGTTCAAGTACCTCAAACAATCATTCAAAATATTTTACCTCATATAAATATTAGTATAGATGTACAGTTGTTGGTAATAGGCGTATTCGATAATAACAAATTCTATTCACATGTACATCATACGAGTATATCTATTCTGGTTAATATATCAAAGCCTATTTTAATTCGATAGTTACGCTAGGGTAAATATTTGGTAAGTTGGGAAAAATTTATGTTAAAAGTTTATGATAACTATATTTTGAATTATTCAAATTTGAATTGGGTACTCACTAAAACATGAAACATTAGTTATTGCCAGTGTTTATTTTAATATTCAATATTTTTTTATATGTACATTTAAACATCGAAGCAAAAATATATGAGATTATGTGCACGCTAATCTCGTTAACGGCTTAACCGATTTGGGTGCGATTTTTAATCATATATTTTTGTAAGTTTCACTTAATATTTAGTTTGCATTATTTCAATCGGTCTATAAAAAAATCGTTAATTAAAAGAATAAAAGACGAAACCTTGAGTATCAGCTATTTAATATGTTAACTACTACTTTGTCCACCTGGGGTTTAAATCATTGCAGATACCGCCGACTATATCAAGTGATTTGAGTTTTTAGAATGAATGTCACTTGTTATAACCGTGAAGAAGAGCGTCTAAAAAACGTACCGAATCTGCCAACCTGGTGTTGGCCAACGAGGCAGATTATACCTTAACACCTTTCAAATCAAATCAAATCAAATCAAAAATATATATTTGCATGAACATGGGTAATAAAAGGTTTACATTCATAAATTTAGTATCTCCAAGATCTGCCCGCTAAGGCATGCAAAATATTAGCAATTAATTTATTATACATGAAATAGATTCCTAGTATCATTAACAAAATTACATAAAATATTCGGTCGTTAATTAGTCATTATTTACACATTAAGATAGATTCTTAATATCATTAAGAAACTTAAATAAAAATCTCAGTTGATCTCAATTTAAAATTATATAATACTGTCTAAAAATTAAATTAAAATACGTCATTAATAATTCATGTCAAAAAATTCAGTGTCTACCCAGATTTTTATTTTACCCTGCTTATATGCCTTTAGTCTTATCTTCAAGAAACTCTTTTATAGAATAATAAGCTTTTTGTGTCAAATTGTATTGGATTTTTTTATATAAAAAGTAAACATATCAGCTGTAGTCCGTGTACAAAGCTTTAGGCTTTTGAGGTTGGCACCAACAACTAATTCACGTACAATAATAATATCGATATAATCAATATCGAACTTTAAAGTCAAAAATAGTGGTCAAAGTTCACTTGTAAACTTAGCATAAATTTTCCTCATCATCATCATCATAATGTCTCAGTCCATCAGTGGAGAGGGGCCTCACCTAAGGTTATTTTTGTCCTCAATTCCAACACTGGGTATAAAGATTGGACATATTATCTGATTAAAGACATCTACTTAGTATACTAAGTTGACTATGTTTTTTGGTAATATAATTAATCCTTTTTATGAAGTAAAAGTAACTGAAGTAGAAAAAAGATTTAAGAAGGCGTCCGAGCTTCAGGCAAGGTTACTACTCGTCGCGCAGATGAGATTACTGCAGGCTTACAGGACTTACAACGGATTCGGAGGCAGACTTACGTCAGTTGCAGGAAAATCTTACTTTATAGCAATATGGCGCAAATTTCCAACTTAGTTTGTATTTACAATTAGTACAAGTAAAGGTTATCTTCTCTGGCTATACTCTGGCTCCGTATTCCGTTTGTAATACGAGTATGAAGATGTTTAAACAGATGTTATTAGAACATTCCAGTAAATGTATCCAAATTGATATTGTGACACGATACGGAACAATAAACTGAACCGCATATGTCAGTCTCGGCGCGACGGAAATGAATATCGCTGGTCTAACTGGGCATGCAGTTGACGCGGCGTCAGGAAATGGCATGATGAGCGACTGTCACAAAACACTGTGTTATGACAGCGGAGAAATGTCCGGTGCGCCTTTTAATAAAATGTGAGTAATAAAGGCGGCCACGTGGTAAGAAAGTCTTGCGTTTTAATGACGTCATTCACCACCCACTGTGACCGCTTGGTTAATCAAAAGAGCTTCGACATCATTTATAGACTTTTCTGTATTAATAAGCTTTTTCATTCAACTGTTCTGTGATTTTATGATCCAAGATTCTTCTGTACAAAATTATATAATGCGTTTTTATAACGAAGAATAGCAGAAACGTTTTGTAGAGGTCGCCCGACGCCGTGAACGCGCTCTGGCTAAATGCAGAGAAGGAATACCATTTCATTTCTCAAAGTTGCATTTACACAGAATGCTTCCAACTTGTAACACGATGAATGCTTGTAACTGTTATCTTGTGTATAATTTCAAACAATGGACATGGAACAAATGGTTATATGTTACTAATTTTGTAGACATAAAATATATGCATTTTTTTCGCACAAATACGATTAATAATTATATCTATAAAAGAATATTTCATTATTTTTCTTCAAATTGTTTCACCGTAACTGATTATTATTATTATTATTTTATCATTTAAGTGTCATTGTTCGAACATTCATCTGCAAAAGTAACTAGACTGTCACGAATGAACAGCAGCGGTGCATTTGTAAACTGTTTTATTTGCTATTCTGCAAGTTTAGAAAAGGTTTATAAAAAATTTTAATAGTGTAACCGAGTTTAGAGCTATCCTACAGAATATAAAATGTTTCTTCAGTGGTAGTTATATGACAGATCCAGTTTTTGTATTGTATATTAATTCGACCATCAACATTTCCGGGCTTCTCTTCTACCTGGACACGGTACAGCTTGCGATTGAAAAGACTAAAACCCAAAAAATCCCATCGCAAATGGCGTTATTAATATGACGCCATCGGTTTTTCATAATAGATTCTAATTCTTCCCATCCAATCTTTTTGTCCTGCACTGGCTGCGATACATAATTCAGCTTTCGATCTATTAAAGCATTCATTCGATAGCCCACCCAAAATTTCCAATGTCTATTATCTGTTTCTAACATTGAGAAAAGAATTTCTCGGGAAGAAAGTCTCTCGCGAAATTTATAAATAGAACACGCCGTGTCGGCGTATTGCTCCCACAAATAAGAAATATATTTTTTCGATTACATGAGCAAGTTAATTGAAGAATCTGAGAATTGTAATAAGATTGTGAGTAAATATGTTTAAAAAAGAA
>DWED01000564.1:0-10896 GCA_018245795.1 Protelbella ruficauda | reverse complement strand
CAACGGCGTTTATGCATAAATCTCAGCCCGCATTATTCGCGGCCGAGGTGAAACAGCGCCGCTGCCGGTATAAATCTGCAACGTATCTCCGCCACCAGCTACAGCCTTCTACACATACAGCCGGTAACAATACACAGTAATAATAATTATAAATAATCATGCGTTGACCGGCATCCGAGAGAAAACCTTTGTCCAATAGCGGAACGGTTAGGGTTGATTGTGGTGATGTCACTTCGCTTTAATTGATTTCTTATTATTATTGTCACGCTAATTTCTTTAAGGGATAAGCAGAGAGCATAGAGTGCCAAATGTCTCTAACCCTATGAACCTGACACGCTTTTTTAATATATATCAATTGTTACAATAAAATAATGTCAATAGTCTTATAATATTCGTGTCATTATTTTCATTGCAGTTGGTAAACGAATTTAGCCCCTAATAGTAGAGTCATAGTAGCGTTGAATTAAAAAATCTCTTCATTTTACGTCGTTCACCTATTTCATAAACAAAAACGTAATATCACGCCTGTAATTCCCAAAAAGATAGGCAGAGCAGTGTAGTATACTGCCACATTTCTCTAATTACGTATACGGCCCACCATGAAATATGTAGGTGTTGAGTACTTAAAAATAAAGAGGAAAAAAGCACGTGGTTTCTGTAAAGATAGAGATATTTGCCGCTCTGTGTTCTCTGCGTACACCATAAGGGCTGAAGGATATAACATTTTGTCAAAAAAAAATTTAAATATATTTAAATAGATTTTTAAACAGTCAGAATTTAAAGAATCTTTTAAAGTATAAATTTGTTAGCTGAACCACAAGTCAGTGAATCACGGCCGTTATCAGCGCCCGTCGCGCCATAAGACAATAGTAGCACAATAATAAAAATGTTGAATAGCCCCCCTTTATGATGTTATTGTGGCAGCCAGTCCCACTGATAGCGGATAAACTGTACCCAGAAGACGAATATGCATACTATCGCGGGATCAGGAGTAATGGCGTCTTATTGGGGAACTGTGGCGTTAGATGGGAATTAAAAAAAAATGTCTTATGTTATATTACTCGGAACATAAGCTTCAATTCTATTAATGATGAAACGATTTCTATGATTTAATTATCTGTGAAATAAAAAAACATTTTAAATTTATTATTAGGATATATTCACATTTTTTTAGTTGCCGTTATTATCACATCAGCCTTTATTGTTTCACGGTACATAGGCCTTTCAAATTAATAATTGTTAATAGAGTATTAAAACTTATGTATATCACTATATATCTCAATGAGCAGTCAAACCCTTATAAGATATGGTAAAACTTATAACTTAACTTATAACTTGTCACTTTATATGGTTTATTCTCTTTTAATGATATAAACTATTTTTCTTTATCCGAATTTTCCAGAAAAATATATAACTGTAGAATAATGTCGAAGGGAGTTGTAAAGCGGTAAGTACATCGAATAGAAAATTCAATAAAAAGCTGAAAGCCAATCTTATCTTAAAGAGGAAATTAAGAAACAGCGCCGGCCATCTGACACGGCCGCTACTTCAGATCGTGGGCTAGGGATGGGAATGTGCATTTACAAAATATCGATATAAAAATTAAAAAAAAAAATAATTAGGTACATTTTTATGAAAAATTGGTTGAGTCGTTCACATGGAATAGTAAAAACATTAATTACAAATTGAAACATTTTATTTTCAAACATTATTTTAAAGTATATACCTACACAATAATTTAAAAACTACGCTATGTTTAAAATTATGAAAAACAATTGTTATGTTGTGAGTAATTTATCGAAATTTTCGACATATACGAAAAGAAAAGATAATATTATCATCAATCCTTTTATCATTTCACTGTTGGACACGGATCTCGTCTTAGAATGAGAAAAGTAAATGCTGATGTTTGTAATGCTGGGCGACTTAAGAGAATATAATGGAGAACTTAAAGGTGTGCAAATTTGTTCACAATGTTGTCCTTCGCCGTAACAACAAATAACATTTAATCTTAAATCGCACATTCCTTCTAAAGAAGTGCGGATTAGGATTCAAACTCTCAACCCTCGTAGTGTCAGGCAAAATCCTAACCATCAATGTAGCGTCCCCATTAGAACCACGAAAAATAAATGAAACGTATATCGATAACTCACTTACGTGTCTATTGACGTCCCCAAACATTTTTAAAGATAGAATGTTGAATGCGCCACGACACCGCTTGTCGTCGAAACGTTGAAATAATTCCGCGACGCGGCCGTGTGGGCCTGGTTCGTGGACGCCGGCCGCCAGGTGCTCACCGACCTGCTGCTCTACGCTGAAAAGGTACACTATCCACAACCCTGCACGTTCTCCCGGGGTTGTTTAGAAAGAAGAAAGACATCTGTATTCCAAGAATGCTTCATACACATATGGAAATAAATATGAAGCACATGAATTAAAAACATTTAATAAAATTGGACATTACTGATTGTAAAACTTGTGTTTTAAATGTTACCAGGAACCGAAAGAGTTTTTAGTCGCATACGAGGAGATGGTGTCGTGGGCGACAGATGGCGCTAACTGGCCTGTTATTGAAAGTGAATTGGCAACCAAGGGCGTCAAGGTTGGTTTTAAATTTCTTGATTTTAATTTTGCATTACTGATGCTTTACTGTATTAATTAATAAAATAAGTTATCTTAACTATAAAAAATATTTGCTACATTTGATCAAAAATCATGATTACGAATAAGGTTTTATAGATGAAGTTAATTCTAAGCAAACTGCTGCGCGCTGCAGGCGCTGACGTTCTACGACGTGGTGCTGGACTACATCCTGCTGGACGCCTTCGAGGACTTGGCGGCACCGCCCGCCTCCGTGCTGGCCGTGGTGCGCAACCGCTGGCTCTCCGACGGCTTCAAGGAGACCGTACGACATCTACCTTTCATATTTTTGATGCGAATGACTATATGTAAAGCGAATGACTATATGTAGCCACTCACGACAAAGCAATCTGAAGACGTGTCTAAAGACGGCCACTGTTTTCCCTAAGTAGCAATTTAATTTAAATTCCATCACCACACTACTATTTCTCTAATTGTTTCTTTATGTAGAATCGTGTAAATCATTTGACGTAGATCGTACAATATTCGAAATTCAAATTATTATACTTTTCAAGGTCATAGTAAAGATATTGTGGAATCTATAGCTGACTCAGTGCATACCGTTATTCGTGGAAAAAAGATTAACGGTATTATACTCTTCGACACGTTTTTAAAACAAGCAATGATATAAAGTAGTGATTCTATTAATTGTTTATTCTGCATCTATTTTTTCTCCTGAATTCAGTAATTGTATAATTAAAAATAATAAAGACCCAGTTAAATTAATAATTCCAAGGCTTAAAAGGTGATTTTTAAATATATTTTTCTGTGAATTATGTAATCCGTCTCGCGGGCCGGCAGGCGCTGACGACGGCGGTGTGGTCGGTGATCAAGGCCAAGCGCCGCTACCTGCAGTTCCCCGACGGCTTCATGGCGCACTTCTACTCCATCTCCGAGCACCTGCTGCCCGTGCTGGTGTGGGGCTTCCTCGGGCCCCGGGAGCGCCTGCGCGACGTCTGCGAGACCTTCAAGGCGGAGATCGTCGGCTTCATCACGGACCTGTTCAGCTTCCACAAGTGTCGCTACACCACGGTGCAGGAGCTGGCCGACGACATCATGCATCTGGCCCGCCTGCGCTCTGCCAACATCACCGACAAGCTGTCCGAGAGGAACTGAGCTTGAACTGCACCTGACACAGAGTCCGTAATGCATTATGGGTGGACATCAAAGCTATCTCGCTTCTAAAAGAACACCAATATCGAGTCTCAAAGATCTCTGCTAGACCTAACAATGGTAGGTCAAGTTTCGCTCTTTATTGGATATATTACGATACTCATAGGCAACGGTGACCTCTGTTGTAACATCATGTAAGCTGTATTAATACTTAGTGATATGAAGTAGGCTTTATATTCTAGGTAATAAGGATCCCATTTAATGACTGTCTTCCTGGATACCAACAGTCAGACGTGTTAACCAGCGTAGCTATTCCCCATAGAATTTATTATGAACAGTATATGAATACTAGATTGATTCTGTAACAATGATGTAGTAATGTGTAAATATTTGCGTGAGATTATGGTATGGTACGGATGTTGCCAGTATTAGTATTTTATACTTACATTTCTGAATGTTTAATTCAGCTTTTCGTTTCCATAAATGCTTCCCAATTTTATAATTACCTACTGTAAGTATACTTCGTGTTTCTCAGTAATATGTGAACTCTCCAATTAACTTCTGTTCTATATTAGCATTTACTTATACAGCCATATTATTAATACTATGTGAAGTATACATTTGTATATTTAATTCACTCTAGCCTACATGTAGTATTTGCGGTTTTGTGTAAGATTATTTTAATGTAAGCTTCTTGGTGTTGATTCCAGTTTTAACCACTAGCAACTTCTGTTATATCCTTGACGTATTATAAAGAATGCATATTAATGGCATTCATGTATGCTTTACATTCCAATAGAGGCTCGTTACGGCTCGCGTTTCTAACCGGAGACATTTATTTATGCATATATATGTCACTGTATAATCGTAAAAAGCGGTAGTTTATATGTCTAGAACATTGTGAAATGTCGAACAATTGTGAATGTAACCAAACCCTTCACAAATGAACACATTATTTTTCTAGTTTCTAAACTATTCATGCCAAATTGTTAACGAATCTCCACTTATCCACGAATTCACGATCTGTCAGATTTTATCATTCGTATAACCGTGAACCGAACCCGACTGGCTGATATTGAACTAGTACATACTGTGGCCATAAAGTGAGGAAACTTAGTGTTTGATATTAAACCTAATTTAACCTAAATTATTTTCAATATAAAACCGATTAAAAATCGTATAAACATTTGTTTATATTCGGCGGCTAATGACAACCTAAACGGCGGATACAGTTCCCAATTTTTTGACAGTTCACAATCTGGCGAGATATACCGCTAACGGTGTTCACAATCGTATGTTGACGCATTTTAATGTTTCAATAATAGTATAGGAAATAAGTTATCACATGTTTATATTATTTTCTCTGAAGTATGTGTAGTCAGTTATTTTTTTAATATGACATTCCTACCTGAAATATCATTTTCTGCAACAATATCGAAATAATGATTAATTGTAATATAAATATCATACTGTTGTATATCCTTGTATTGGATGTTCAGTATTATATTGGCATTTAATACTTTTTCTTGAATCTAGTTCATATTTAGCGGCGACTACACGGCAGGAAACAGAATTAAAATCATAATTGCACAATAATGTAGAACATATCTGTGTATGTTTAAACCAAATTCTAAAATTTAAAATGTAGATAATAAATTTATAGTAAAATAGGAGGAAATTGATATCATCAAGTGTTCTCGTTGCAACTTTCTGTTATGAAAATGTAATACGATTTTTTAATATAGTAAATAAAGAATAAAAATGTAATACGATTTTTATATATCGTAAATAAAGACACGTTATAGTGTCACTCTCATTGTCAGTGTACATTCGAAGAGAAAAGTAAATTTCTTTACATATTTCCAAATTGATTCTCCAATGTCACATCGAAAGTGTTGCGTAAAAATGAGATATGAATAACGGATGTTATGGTAAAAGGTTTGCGTTTAAATCATTATTTGATGATGATTTATAACATTATACATATATCACCTCAGTTATTCTCCAATTGGGATTCGTAATGTTAAAATCGTATAATTGGTTGGTTTGCCATTACTTGTTGGGTGCCAGTGTCATTTTTGTTCAGCGTGAACAATCTTATAATAGACACTGAACTATATAAGTAAGTACTAATCCATATATGTATTAGATCACATATGTAACTTGTATAATAAGTATTCAAAATACTACAATTTTTCTGAACGCTATATATCCATATTTGTCGACAATAAAACATTAGGAGCCTAATTATTATTAAATCTATTCTTTTTTCAAAAAACGTAATTATCGACTGCAATATACATGTTCTCAAATGCAATATTTGGTTTAATATTTTTAAGTATCATGATATTATATATTCATAGCTTTGATATTAATTTTTACTAATAAAATCTTGATAGTTGTGTATACGTGTTTATTTAAAAAAGTAGGTATTATTAACCGTGTATAGACTGAATGAATAATCAAAGTTGAACTAAAGCTAGCCATTGACTTGTATATAACTACTTAGTATTAGTAATATGTGCATTTCTTCAAGCATTATTAATCTGTTGTATCCATTATATAGTAGCCAAATTATGTATATCACTGTAAATATAATGTTTTGCTTATATTTGTAGTTTTATTTTATGCTGTCTCCATTTTATGTCATCATTTTTTTTCTTTCTCAGCAGTCGTACCCTGAATTAAAAATCAGCTTTTCATTAAAATTCTCACGTGCATTTGTTTTCAACGAACTGTGCGTTTTAAGATTGAATTTCTCTGGCAGTTACGGTGAAGGAAAACATCTTGAGGAAATCTGTACACCTTATGAGTTTTACGACTTAGTTTCTTATTTTCTTTAAGAAGTGTAGTCCGCCAACCCGCACTTTTTCAGCGTGGCGGAGTATTAATGGCTTTATTACCTTTCTCATTCTGAGAGGAGTTTCATAATAGTGGAATGATGAACAGAATCAAGATAACAAAAATCTTAATTTGTTTAATTATAACTTTTAATGATCGACAAATACAAGCTACCGTGTTGGTTCCATTGTGATCAGATAAAGGTGAGTATCAGAAAATATGAAATCAGTCAATAGGCATCTTTTGAATTTTATTTTTCTAAAATTCCACGAGTTAATACTCCTGCCTAGCCGCGAGTCTACCACCAGTCTATACAATCAGGAGGGGATAATAGAAATAAAACAATTGGTATTAGAAAATTTAGTATATCATAAATTTTCCCAATTATAGCCTTGCTTTTAAATTTTAAATAAACATATAATGTGTAAACGTAAACAGTACAAATTTAACGGTAATACTTCTCCGAAGAGCACCAAGTTTTTGGACAATATTATAGATATACGTTTCTTTAGGAGTAACTTTTTTATCTATTTATATAAACGTCAATGCCATAAACACGATTTTGCAAGTCGGTGTTTTGATTTGGAGTGTGTTGCAAAACGTCTTTCATAAACCAATGATTGATTTACATGAGAAGTTTCTGGAACGCCAGAGTTGTTCTTTTATCTTCGATACGAGTGCAAAAGTGTTAAACAAATCTTAAGATCCATACTCTGCGTACTTCTAGAAATCCGATCACTGCAAACCGGGCTTATACTTAAAAAAATTTTTTTGTAACATATTATAGAGAAAAATACAAACCTTAATTTTATTACAAAAGTACCCAAAATATATCTGAATGTGCAATCAATACGACCATAATAGCATAGCAATAACATTTTTAACGTAGATAATACATCATGACGAACAGTCTCATAATAGATAAATAATTTTCTGTTGCAGTCAGACACGTGATTACCTACCTATTAAATAAGATTACAGGAGAAAGCCTGACAATAAATAGGGCCTGTTGCTCGCCGGGACGTCATGACGTCACCACAATTTTATCTTAGTACCATTACCAGCCATACTCAATGGAATAAAACAATTACTTGACTTGAACTCCGCCGTGACGAGCCAACGAGAAACCCGGCCATACTTATAACAGTAGTTAGTACGTAAATAAATTTAAAATATAAACTTTCAATATTATTTGGTTCAGTGCACAGCAATATAATTCTTTAATCATACAACAAGGTAAATAAAATAAAATATATCAATCCATATTATAAAGTTTTTCTCTTGCAGAAACACGTCGATTGGCAGGCTTTCTCAGAAAATAAAAAAGCTTACGATATAATGAGAATCGACACCTACTCGACAGGACTAGACACTAGATAAATTTCTGAAAATGAGTATACAAACACACAAAAAAATGCATGCATTCCTCTTAAAATAAATGGAATCACTCGATGACGTCCGAAACTAACAGTTTCACGAGTCAATATATACAAGAAAATAAATATCAACTCTAGAACATTTGGATCTTAAGAAAATTGCGTTGTGTTTATCAAGAAGATAAATCTGTAGTCACATTTGACACAAAACCTAACGGTTATTATAGATCTAAATACAGGAGTCCAAAAGAGATTCCCAGATATCTTATTCATATGTAGTCATTTAATACATTTGCTCTCATTAGTTATTTTCAAGGAACTGCTTAGGCTATAGTTTCTTAATTTCTGTGCCGAGTGCAAAAGAGTATGTAAAAAAGTAAGATTAGAAATGCTGGATTGTTATCAACGCTTGACGTATTCAGCTCACTCAACATCTCTCGGTTTCTAGAATGTTCCAATCCAATCTGACTAAACCTGGAGGAGAAGTGACAGGTTGAATAATTTGGTTAAAGATTAGTTAAATACTTATTTGTGGAATCTGTTCTAAAAATCGAGCCAGTGTATACTATTTAAACATTCTGATATACCACTGACTTGTTTACTTTTAAGCATGCCGAGTAACGAACTATCTTGTATTGATAGTAGCCTACCTAGTTTTCGCTTTTATCAAGGCGCTACAGAAGCAAGATAAATTAATTCCCTTCTAACTACTGAGAACAAATTTAATACAGACGTTACATAGTTTTTTCGAGTTTTAACAGAAGAGATCATTAATATAATTACAAATAAAAGGGTAGTGCTAATTAATCATCTTTTTATATAGTTGTCATTCGTGGTGGTAAAGATGTATTATCACAATTTTCAAAAAATACCATCGTAAAATTTTAAGAAATAAATTATAGAATATAATAAATGAGGTATGTTATACCGATACTAGAAAAATTATTTTGGTGATCTAATACTTTAGTACGAGAAAGTCCGCTAAATTAGTAACAAGCGATAGACGCGCCGAATCGAATATTTGTGCTGAAGTCCAGCTACAACATTAACCTATCTCCTTCATCTATTACCCGACATCGGCAACATGAGAATGATAACTCCACAACGAAGTTACGACGAATTGTATACTTATTGCTGCCATACATTAATACAATTAGGTAAATCTACATTAGTGTTGCCATGATGTCCATTGATAATCCGCTCGCCCGCTGATATGCGGAATGTGGAATTGTTCGTGCTTACGTGCATCATAAGTATATATACTACTCCCTGTTTCATTAGACCGCTCAAATTCTAAGAATTATATAAAACAAATAAAATTAATATATTAACAATTGTAAGTAGATAAATATCGATTAAAATCGTTTCGTTAAAAACGTAAAACTTAAAAGTAATGAAACAGGGAACACTCGTCGTGTGATGAGTGCATCTCGTGTTGTTTTCTAGGACAAAATCAGAGCAATTATAACTGGGAACAATATTTACATTAAACCATACAGTCAATCTGGATATCTTTGATTAGATTGGCTAACATAGACAGTCAAATCAAAAAATTTTAAACATATTTGTTAGTGTGCAACATTAATACTAAGTCCCCGTTTTTTTTTTCTAATATATATCACAGAGACATGCTTCGTTAATGCACCTTTAAAAAAAGTAGTTGTCATTTAGCTGTAGGCTAAATATGGAACAATCTGATTACACACCAGCCATTTTGGAATAATGTTTATAAAAAGTGTAATCTGGCGAATTAAGTGCGTACTTAGACAGCAAATCTTATAAAATACCGATAAATACTATAAATAACAAAATCCGGAATAAACACATGTAGGAAGTTGGAAGGCCGACAGCTTTATCTAAGCAAGAAGAAATTATAATCAAAGATCATATCAAGGTTTTGTCAGACAAAGGACTTCCCATAGGGCTTCATGATGTTACGCTTTTAATACAGCGATATTTAAATTAAATTAATAGGAAAGTAAAGGTCTTTACTAATAATCGTGCTCGATGGAAATGGGGTCAGCTGTTCCTCAGCAGACACCGAGACTTAAAAGTAACTTTTGGGCACAATATCAATAGGAGAGAGCAAGTTAACGAGGAAAAATTTATGAATTTTTTGATAATCTTCAAATTGAACTGGAAAATGTTCCACCAGAGAACATATATAATTTTGACGAAACAGGGTTTCACGATGATCCAAAAGAGAAATAACTCCTTTTTAGGCGTCAGAATCGTAACCCTGAGTTAATACGTAATTCAACAAAATCGTGTTATACAACTGTTTTTTTTTCTAATGCTGCAGGTGAAGTAATACCTCCCTATTTTATATTTAAAGCTAAAAACACAGGGTCAGATTGGCTAATCGGGGCACCACCTGGTTCGCGCATGACGGTCACCAAAAGCGGTTGGACTGATTTAGAGAGTTTCGAGGATTGGTATAGCACACATTTTTTACCAATAGTTTCGAAGAAGAAAGAGAAAGAAATACTGATCTGTGACAACTTAAGTTCACATATCTCAGTAAATACTTTAGAGGTTGTGTAAAGATAATAACATACAGTTCATTTGCCTCGTACCTAACTCCACACATCTTCTCCAGCCACTCGATGTTGGCTACTTTAGCCTCTTAAAGGCAAATTGGCGGACTGTTTTATGTGATTAGCGGCAGACTGCAAGAGGAAAAAAGTTATTTCACTCCCTAAAAATTGCTTTACTTCCTTAATAAAAAGAGCTTTAGAATTGGGAGCCCAGCAGTCAGCAAATAATGTTTTGGCGGGTTTCAAAGCCACTGGAATCTATCCATTGGACAGACAACAGGTATTAAACAGACTTTCTGAATATGCCAAAACTCAGATAAGCGTTAAGAGTGCCACAGAAGCTTTAGGCGAGAGTTTCAGGAGTTATTTAGCCAAACTTCGTGACACAG
>DWED01000563.1:0-10904 GCA_018245795.1 Protelbella ruficauda | reverse complement strand
GTCAGTCCACCTAGCTGGAGTGTGTACAGTATGTTTGCCAAGATAGATCAATGCCTACTATTTGGTTGTCTCCTTGATATAAGCTGATATTTTCACACCAAGAGCATCTTGTTATGAAATAGTTGGTACCTTGTTATTAACATTTGTGTAGCTTCAGATGACACAATCTTCAGATTATTCAAAAGAGTGTGGAAATAACTTGAAGATTGATAGTAACATCAGTTAAAACATTGTCTGCTCTTGTTACTGTCGGAACTGTAATTGGTATAGCAACTGCACTACTAGCTTCTCCATATTAACACAGTTGGTTTTATTCAGTCCAGTAAGGATATTGCCATGATTTCAGTTAAAACAGTCATGGAATTATGGAACTTGCACTGCCACTTTAACTTTACAAACAAATTCCCAGGTTCACTATTTACCGAACACAAGAACTCATTTACTGCAGAGACTTGTTGAGTCACCTAATATATTTTAATATGTAGTAAGATTACAGTTATCTCATGTTTTAATCAGAATTAGCACCTAGAATAGCCTGTTCTCATTGGCATTAGTGTTGCCAACATTGCAATTCTCATGCTCCCATCACTTGTCATATTTTAAAAACCATAATTAAAAAGATAGAACCATACTTCAAAAGACCAGTGTATTGATCTCTTCGGTTCTATAAAATACTTTCTGTTACTTACTCAGGTCGCAAGGGTGACTTGCCCCACACTGATGAACTAGGAATCTGTCCTATCCTTTCCCTTTGTTCCCGTCTTGCATCCAAAAATTCCTCTTCCTGTGGTTTATAACGATTTTTGAATGCAGGTCCTTTGCTTCCTCCTAAACCTGGAGTCAAGTTGTAAGTAACTGTTAAATAGATTTTAAAAATGGAATAATAGAGTATTCATTGTGATTATTATTGTTAAAAAGATGTTATATTCATCATCACCATCGTTATCAGCCTATTTCCGTCAACTACTGGACATAGGCCTCTGCAATAGCATGCCACTGAGCTCGATCTTCAGCTCATCACATCCCCCCAATTTTATATTATTAAAGTAAATCTTTACCAGCTTGTATAATATAATAAATTACAATGCATTGTGAAATATTCATCAGTGACTTAAGAGTGAGACGATTAAGTTTGCCACTAACCTAAAACTACAAATTGACACTCATAGTTTGGTGCAATATGTGCCAAATCACTATAACATATTGGACAGATAATTTAAAATTATGTCATTGACATTGAACATAATATTATTTGTTGCTAGAGGATTTGGTTTTGGTTTTGTAACAACTATATTATTCTATAAAATTACGTGTTATCTGGATCAAACGAACCTCCAAGTCCTCCATTATTGAAGTCTTTATATGAACTATGGCCTCTGAGCCCACCATAATTGGGTTCACGATCCCTGCTGTATTTCCTCTCCCGTGTTTTGCTGGGCTCTCCATACCTATGTGTGTTGCGGTCTCTCTCCCTGTTATCACGACTACCATGTCTATGGTGATCTGAACTAGGACTGCGACTGTAACTCTTACGGCGCTCTCGACTGCGGCTCCTCTTTTCAACACTGCAACTTCTGCGGCGGTCTCGACTGCGACGTCGACTGTTTTCTCTACTACCACTTCTATTCCTTTCCCTGCTCCGACTCCTGTTCCTGTCACGGGCTTGACTTCTGTGACGTTCACGACTACGACTCCGTTTGTCTCTACTTCGACTGCGGCGTCGTTCTGTGCTTTGATGGCGACTTCGTTCCTGATCTCTACCCATAATTTAAGTTAGGCAGTAATAATTAACGCACATAGTAATATTTAGGAGTAAATAGTATTTACGAATTAACAACGAAAGAATACAACCACTCCATAACATTGATAATACACAATTTGTCAAGTGACATTAAACGTTAGTATTGACATTACCGAAACCGTCAATATATATTTTTTGTTGCATATCACTGGTTGGAATTGAACCATCCAGCCAAATATATATCTAACGATATGTCTTCTATGAATAAATATTAGAACTCTGTATTGAAATCTTACCTTACAGTAATATATCAGCTGACGTTGTCTCAAAATATTGAAAATTAACTCCTACTGATGGATTTGGTATCCATTTTTTGGCGTAAAAGCTCTGAATATATCATTATATTTAGTTTTTCATTATTTATCGATTGGTATATTCATAGCGGCAGAATTAAAATATTTCTTTTTACCACCAATATTTTTTGAGTAGGCTAACAAACAAATGACACACAACCGGGTTGCAAATAACTTGTGCGATGTAAAAATATGTAGTTGTAAAGGACACGAGTTAGATTTTGTATGGATATTTTACTAAGCAAACGGCGATCGATAACAGGATTTAAGAAAAGGTTCTATATAGTTAAAAGGCCATGTATCAGATTTTTCATATCCTCTTTAAATATTTTGTTGTTTTAATGCCTGTGAAATTGTAAGTGCTGCTAGTTTCGGGTTTACACAAATCAGATTTGTTTACAATTTATTTTTTGAGCTTTTTAAACAGAAGAGAATCCTGTCTTAACAATATTATCATAAATTACATATTCATATTCGGGGTCAAACTAGAAGTGCTCGAACACCGTAGCTAAATATTTAAAAAAAAATGTTCCAAAAAGTACATCAAGCTTATAATCCCCGAAGGGGTAAGCAGTGGAGTATAGTACACTCTTCGTTGCACCAGTTACTTGTACGTTCCACTATGGAATAGGTGTTGAGCCTGTTGCGATGCACCAGGCACTGAACAACACTCCGATTTACTATTAAAAATTTCTAGTCAGCCTTTAAGAAATCATTTTTCTAGTCTTTCGATATAATTTTATTTATCTTCAACATTTCTGGTGCTTTTACTTTATTTTACAAGTTTAAGCAAAAACTAATTGTCGCGTCTGCACTTCTGAAAATCCATAATTTAGTTTTGAGAATGATTTGAAACATTGTAAAATCTGTTTTCTTTAGTTTTAATGAACTTGATTTTATATTAAACTTTATTAAAAGTGATAATTCATCATCATCATCAGCCTACTTCCGTCCACTGCTGGACATAGGCCTCTCCAAAAGTAATAATTATTTTACTACAATGCTTAAGGTGGGCACTATGTCTACCATTTTACCGCTAAAGGAAGATGTTAAAGATAAAAGATGAGTCTGATAAAATGTACATTGTGTTGCTATTGTAATAATAAAGAGAATACTATAAAATACATGATCACTTCTATATCTAAAGTACCTACGCTAGCCTGCCTAGCTATAATGACCAGTTCTTAACATATTTATAGATTTTTAAGATGATTGTAGTTGTAGTGTCGAGTAATACAGTAGATGCTAATATGATTTATTAAACCCACATTCACAATAACGGTGTGGTGTTCGTACATCCGGCTCGTTGGCTTACCGCAAGCGATCTATGTGGTTAAGGCACAGTATAGAGAGACACACTCGATCTCAAGCCGGTAGCGGTAAATAGTCGTTAATACTGGCGAGTAACTTAAGCGCTCACTTCTATTTGTTGTTTCTAAATAAAAGCTCTTAAGCTTGGTCGTATAGCATAAGAGGGGTGGAAAACGTTTCCTCAGTTAAATTAGCGGTTGTTAAAACATGACGCAATAGTTATCCCGCCGGATACTCTGTTTAATTCGGGTCATTTTGAAAAACCTTGGTACAAAATATAAAATGGTTTGTTATTGTTTTAATGGCATAAATAATTCTTTCTTCAGATTTTAAATTAAATAAGCAATGATAACCTAGTTGTTTATAAACTAGCTTATTACTGCGGGGGTTGCGCGTTCAAATCCCTGCACTTGCAATTTCAAAGCTTAAATATGGTTTGTTATAACGGTAACAGAAACCATCGAGGGGAAACTTGTACATTTTACAGATTTCCATAGTGTTTTCTAAAGCTTGTGTAGTCTGCCAATTCGACCTTGACTAGCGGGACATATCGCCATTACCCATCTTATAATAAGAGGAGACTTGTATCCAACGATGGAAAGCGTAAATGACTTGCTGATAAGTGGTCAGATTACTGTTTAACAAATAGAATAGTCCCTTACCCTTATATCAGCAATACCAGTGCTGTAGCCTGGAGCTGAAGATTTCAGAGCTGCAGGAAAGTCATGATTGTAGTTTTCTCAAACGTGTAAGCTTAATAAACTAAAAAACTAGACGAATATTTATGGCGTGTGATAAATGTTCGGTTCTATCTCTGCAACTGTTTTTTAACTTCAATACGTGTTTCATTCTCATCGCTGGACGTTAAGAGACCTGGAAAAACCTCCACCGTGCTTTCGTGCGGACAAGTCCAAATGTCGGGTCGTATATGATGTAGGGCATACGAATTTAGTGAGCTAGTTGTCGTCTAAAAATTTATTAGTCGTCGATTGCGTTATAAATCCTGTGTGTCCCAAAAATAGATCCCAGCCACCTTTACATAACTATTCCGATGGTTAAAATTTGTAACTGTGTAAAAGGTTTATCTTATTTATGTCTTATAAGTGTTTCGCAATTTTATCAGACATAAAAAATATATAATAGAATATAGGAACGAAGCACAAGGCATAGAAACGAGGAAGAACGAGCGGTTCGTGCGATACGCGCCGAGGCACCATCAGACCCTCACGTAAACGTACAAACGGGCCGGACGTGATAGCTTCTACCATATTGCCACTACTAGCTAAGTAATACGTTTGTATTTCACTTCAATGAATACATTACTGGTTTGGTATTACTAAACGAAACTTCGTTAAAAGCAAAGAGTTTAATGGAAGATGCTGTTGCCGAAGGGTTATATTTAGTGGAGCGATAGTAGAAGTGGTGGCGTTTCAAATTATTTGTGTAGATGGCACGGAATGCATCTAAGTACAAAGGGGCAATAGTCGTAACGCTCGGCGTAACCGCCGCCGCCATCACTCAGCGCGGCGGCTTGATAGCGACTGCGATTTAGCTTGTGGCAAGTTTTGATGAATATTCACGCCATGAATGCTATTTACGACTAATGCGCTTCGCCGCAAGAGCTTCGCGTTTACCTGGATTTACATATGTCAGTCTGATTACCATTTAGTAGAGTAAGTAGATTAATACATGTTTTGTACACATAAGGAGGTTTTTTTAATGCTTGTGCTTGTTTCCACACCTAGTTGTAAATCTTATTTTGTGCTGATATGCACGGAATACTGAGCACAATGTACAAAATTCTTATTTAAATATTTATTTTTCGCCGACAGATTGTTAGAATATTATGTTTACTTATGAGCAATATATTATGTAGAGAAAAATAATATTTCTAGTATAAAATATCCATATCAATGCATGTAACCCTACCGGGTAGTGCACCTGCGTGTAAGGAACGCACAGCGCGGCCGGGCGCGTGCTGGCCCGGTTGGCGCGAATTCAAGGCCGCCCATTGTCCCCTTCGCATGCGCTGTACTATAAACCTAATTTAGCTGTTTATGCCACCGTTCGGTATACGCAAGCCAGAAAATTGAATTTATATCTTAACTAGCACGCGCTTACGTACTCTCATTACTAGACCAAATACATGTTCCCAATTACGATTTTCACTTGTTATATATACGCGTGCCGGTTAATATCATTACTCCTTGAACGTTCCTCTCTGGCTGCGTGTGTGTGTAACCTCCGTACACTGTCATTGAAGAGGGTGCAGCCAGAGGGGAATGGAGGGTCTTGTAGCACCGTGTAAAATAATATTATTGCTTGTGTTAGCATTCGTGCTTCTCGTACTAGCTAGGTAGACTAGCTACTAGCTTTAGAGGTTTAAACAATAGATAAAAATTGTTATTATTAAAATTATTAACTCACTCCGCCAGATCTAGGCGAGATTTCTAGCTAGGCAGGGTCGTAATAAATGTTCTATCAGTACGAGTAGTAATATATAAGTACATGCATATAAGTATTGACACTTAGATGATTTTTTCAATTTTTAGACTGTATATTTCGTTTCCAATGGAATTTATCTTCCTAATGAGTTTTTACGAAGAGCTGAAGTTGAATCACGCGGCGTGGGGGTTTCGTCTGTTGTAACTGCGAGTGAAACTCGTTTAGTGCGCTGTGCGGATGATTGTAAGTCACATGCACCTTCTATGAATTTACCTTTATCACAAAAATTTTACATAAACTATTATGTGACCACTAACCCGAGGAGTTGGCTACACAGAAGCACGGTATGCAGTATTATTCCAGTTTTCCTACTAAATTTACTGGTACGATTTTTTACTAGAGGACGGCAGCCATAAAACTGGATAGCGTGCTTTTACGATAGTGTTCCGTGCGGAGCGGTCGGCATCAGGCGCTTTATCGTGCTGTCGACGTTCCGCACTCTTAATTCGTACTTGCTGCTTAGACCTGCCCCAGCTGACCGCTGCATACCGCTGACTGGCACATTTTTTGTTTTATTTTTAGCTAGACGCAAGTGCACCGACTATTTATGTTAAACCACATGTAAAGGGTCTTTGTGCAGCTTAAAAATGTTTACTGTTCGTTTCCATGAATTGCAGAACAACCTAAAGAGAAGTATTTGCAAACTTATGACAATAGTGCGTAAAATAATTTTTCAATACCATGCAAAAAAAGTCGGTGAATGAAATGCCACGATCACTAATACTTTCTGGAGGAGATGTGTTCAATGTATATAGCAAAAAAGTAATAACAATGCACAAAAAACACGTGACAGAAAAGAAAAAACCGAATCTTGGCTTAGTGTTCATGATCGCAGGCGTTATATGTATATGCGAGATAATTGCGTCGTTATGTGACCGCGCGTTCCTGCTCCGGTTTAGTTATTTAGTGTTATTAAAGTTCAGTTACGTAACTGTAGATGTCGCTAGTTAGAGCAATCGCTGGCGCGACGCAACTTGTTCAAGTATTGAAGTATGATTCCATTCATGCTAAGGAGAGGACGACAAATTTCGAGTGGTGGTTTCAGGACGATTTTTCAGTCTTTTATATAATCACTGATGACATTTGGTATTTACGACATGCCGTTCTACCAAATCATTTGCAGTCTAAATTTTTCTAATGTACATACTTTCAATGTTTAGATCTTATTATCATAAATTTGTCTCATTTGTAATATGTTGAAGCAGTACATGCGGTGCGAAAGGCTGTGTTTTGTGATCCTCTATCAGCGCGCCGAGGGCTGTGTTTGTAGACCCAATCCCTTTAAAGGGTGGCCTATGTCCAGCAGCGTACTGAAGCAAACTGATAATGTGTTGTATTGTATTGTAAATTAGTTCATTTCTTATTTATTATACTTTAATTTGACGTTACTGTAAAATCATGTTTCGAATGGTATCTTGGTATACGTAAATGTAATGTAGGTTATCGGCAAACATTGCACCGGCTCATAGTGGCGACGCTCGTTATCCGCGCTGCGCTACAGAAATATACTAATGCTAAAACTAGCGGCTACAGCAGTCATAGCGCTCGTAGCTCGCACACCAAACCCTGAATTTAGCCCTTGTCGCTTAGTGTTGCAAAACTGTTTCTGACGTTTATAAATAGCGAGAATTGATATGTTTTCATATTAGTCAGTTAGTTTCATTCGTCATTTTGTATATCTTAAGCGAAAGAATTACTTATTCAATTCGACAAACCTTCGATTATAAATCAAACTTCTGCTATTTACTTCATATGTTATGATAAGACTTGTATTGAAATCAATAGGAAATCCTAGTAATATAAAGGTGACAAAGACATGGGAAGCGAGAGCGTTTTCGTGGGAGACTTTATTTTTTCGTTGTTCGTTTGCGGTAATGGCGGCCAATAGTGTTGTAAAGGACGTGTCCAAATAACGCACCGTGCACGCAGTTAGCGCGCCGGCTCAAAACGAAATTGCGCATGCAAATATTGATCCGCCGGAGCCGATTCGCTGCAAACTGCCAAAACGATTCTCTGCTCAAATTATAATGTTTGGCGTCGCTGTTGTCTCTATTTCGAATAGAGACGGGACATACAAAAAAATGTGTTAAGCACGCGACCGCGACAAAAAGTTTTTGAAGTTAATCTTCTTTACGCGTGACTTGAGGGTAACTGATCTTTATATTTATATGTAAATATAAGGTCTACTTTAATTTTTATTAAGCACCCGATATGTATAATTCTTTCTTAAATTTGTTAAGAACAATGTATAATGTTGCACATAAATAAAATTTAAATGTCAACCTAATATAACAGTTCAACTGCTTTGTATGCAAATTTTGTTGGCAGTTAGTGAACCGTTCGGAGAATAATTAGTGTAAAATTTTAAAAAAGACCTTCGAGACAGCTTGTAAAAAAGTAACTTCGCGTTTATAATCCCCGAAAGGGTATGCAGAGGAGTATAGAACACTCCCACGTTTCACCAGTTACGTTTAAGACCCACAGAATAGGTGGTGAGCCTATTGCCATACACCGGGCATAAGTCCAGACTCCGAGTCACTACTAGAACATCTTTTTATCGAGTAATCAAAAATTTGTTTATTGTCATGGAATGCGAACGCAGCCAATAGTGCGAGCCACTGACAAAACAAGTTACATGCTTGAAAAATAATTGTGATTATTATTGGTGTGATACCGTCATTAAAAGTTTATGTGCGTTTCTTGTGATGAAATAGATCCTAAATTTGAATTTTGTTGTAGAAGATTTTGGAACGGTCTTATGCGATATTCAATTGGACCCGACAGAAAACAAAGGAGTGGAATATTAAAAATCTGTCAAAAGAATTTTCCATCGATCATTTCGTAATGAATCCCCCCGCCCGGCAAAGTTCTTGTGTGAAGAGGAGAGGTGAGGTTGTGGGAGGGGAATTAATCCGAGCTGGAGATTGATGGGTGCCATCAGCTCCATCCGTTAATCATCGACATGTCTTCGCGGCACCTGCGGAAGAGCGGACTGACGCCCGCTCCGTAACTGTTACCGATTTTGTCGAATATTAAATTTGCGTGCGAAAGGTGTGAAAAGAATGTTTTCAACGCTTTTATTACCATCGTTTGGTTCTTGCCGTTACACTATCTGGCTTTAGGACAAACAATGAACGGAGTGATAAGATGGTAACAATAGAAATTACCTAAAAATATTACTAATTGCAAAATATTTGCATTTTCGTTACAAATATTTACAGTTGAGTCACAGAAACCTATTGTATAAAGTTATATATGTACGAGAAAGTACAAGAATTGCTCGTTTAATAATTTTATTATCATCATCAATCATTTAATCGTTCCACTGTTTGACTCTTCTTAAAATAAGAAGGGTTCAGACCATTTATGATGCGGGTCAAGTGTGGATTGTTAGATCAGAGAAGCGCGCCAGAACTTAAAGTTTGCTTGTTTAACAATATTGGATAAATCTATTTGATCAAACTTTGAAAATAAAATTATAAAGTTAGATTTAACAAATCGACGATCACCTTGGACAAGTGGCTTGTTACAGTCGATATTACCGGAGATAGTCAATATTAACGATGATTGGTTATATTTATAGTGTGCAAGGCAATAGGTTCACCACCTATTCCAAGGTGGGACATAAACGTAACTGATGAAATGTGGGAATGTACTGCACTCTGCCTACCTCTTCTGGGATTATAGACATGATGTCATGTTTGTATACATACATATCCGATATGCGTGTATATTACGTGTGAACACTGCAGGAGACCTGCGTTGTGACAAAAAGTGTAAAAAAGTTATTTAACAATTATTAAAATGGTAAAGATGTTGATATGACAAGCACCTGAGTTCAATTTTCGAATGAAATATTGAAAAATGACTCTGGACATTTTCTCTAATAAAAATACATTTAGGAGTTTATAAGACGTTATTACTTCAGGCAGAATGGGTCGGGTTGACGATTCGGAAGTGTGACGACTACCAATATTGATTTATTGCAGCTTTAGAGAACTCGAACTGTCCTGCCGCTGTTGAATAACCGTTCTAGATAAGTATACTTAATATCATACGATCTAGGTCTCTTGAAGCATTGCGTAACAGTAACTACATCTGGCAGGGTGGTTACTAGCCAGTTTAAGGGCCGTTACGGGCAGGTGCTGACCGGTCTGGCATGGTAAACACAACTTATTTGCACACGATATGGCACCGTGCATATGCTAGAAATAAATTCATTAATATATTATTATTATTATTACATAAAAACGTTTATAAAGACGTGAGCATAAAAATATATATCGTCGCGTTTAAACTAAATGCTGAATACGCTTGCACAGCCCGTTTGAAAACTAAAGGGTAGAAACGCAATATCCGGAGGTGGCGGCGTGGGCGTCTAAAACAAATAGTGATCGCTAGAGTATAGAGCGTGGCAGCAGACACCCGGCTGGCTTACACTGCTGTCATTAATTCTAGTTATTGGAACGAACGTTAGAGGTAAAGCGACTAGGAGAATTATCTATTTATAAAACAGAAAATACTATTTGCTTCTAAATGAATACTTTGCTTCACAGCAACGAATACTAGGTAAATACATTCTATGGCCTAACTGATTGAAGAAAAGTCCGCATCGATGGAAGGATAAACGAATAGAAATGCCCAGGTACAAAGCAGTACGAGACACGCCAAAAATTCAAATACTCCAGTACATTCTTATGCTATATTAATTTTTCAGTTTGTTATTTCATCGCGGAAAAGCGAAACCGAACACGGTCATACAAAAACTATAATATATTTTTTTACTGAAACATTATTCGTGAAGGACCTGACCACGAAAATAAGTACAATATTTATTTTAGCGACTGTAACGTCCTGGTACTTGTCACTTACAGATGTGGCTAAGTACCTTGACGGATCTGACGGAACACGATGTCTCGAACGAGTGATCTTTAATATTTGCAGGGCACATAATTGGAAATTTCCATGTGTTACTGTTTTATTACAACGATAGA
>DWED01000562.1:0-10907 GCA_018245795.1 Protelbella ruficauda | reverse complement strand
TTCTAAATTAGAAAAATCCAATAGTACCCGACCCGGGATTTGAAACCAGGACCTCCCGATCGGCAGTCGCGCTTGCATCCACTCGACCAACGAGGCAGTCAATATATTCGTATAATCAATTCTAACATAAAAAATAACATAAAATTAATGAATATTATTGTTATCACACCAGGTACCTTACAGGGTAGATAGAGGGCAGTGATTAGGTACTAAATATATCTATTCTCACAGACCTGACCATCTTCTTATATTCATCTCTCTATTCATACAGGCGGTTCGGGTTCCGGTGGTAAATGGCATAAATTTTATTTTACCCCAAATTTATACGATAATTCTGCCTCGTGTGAAATCCTTAGATGAATGAGCATTCGCTCGCTGTTTGCTCATTTTAATCCTAACAAATGAATTCAGACAAACATACGATAGTGATAATGCGCCTAAGTTAATGTAACTAAGTTGTCGTATAAACAAAGCGGGATTGAGATCGCTGGGTCTTTTTCAGCCTAATTTCTTGAGCCTTTGACTTCACTATAGTAACAAACGTAACATCGCGCCTGTAATCCCCGAAGGGGTAGGCAGAATAGTGTAGTACACTCCCACGTTTCATCAGTTACGTTTACGTCCCACGGAATAGGTGGCGAGCCTATCGCCATACACCGGGCACTTAACTATAGTAATGAGATAAACTGTTGAGTATAATATGAATAGAATTTTGAATTTTTGATTTGCTGTTACTACTTCAGTCTACCCCGAAGGAAGTTTACGTGAAGATATGAATGTTTGTACTTGAATCTTCTTACTAGGACTAGGACTAATACGACTTAACACACAATATGCTTAAAAAAATAAATTTGGTATGCACTGTTTAATAGCACTCTTAATACTATTTAGGATACGTATAGTTTTAGTAGAGAATTCAGGATGTATCGCAAACGGCACTTTATTATTCCCAAAACTGAAGAGAAAACTCATGAATATATTTTAAACAACCAATATATTCTAGAAGATTCCAATAACAAGTACTATGGAAAAGCGTCATTGAGATTGAATGTTAATAAATTTAAATCGCAGCCGTAAATCGTAGACGCTGAAAGGAATCGGCATTTCACAATTGGAGTATCCACCGGCACAATAATTGAACATTTCCATTGTAACTGTAAATAAAACGGTTCAATTTGGACGTGTCTCGAGCACTTCACACCCTCCCATACGATTTATGAGCCCTATAAAAACGTCCAATAGAAGCAGCATTTATTGCCTAAAGGGTACTGGCGGGCTACCTTACAAGCTATTTGTACAAATTAACCGTATTATTATATATCGTATTTATATTATGAGACAACCGCAATCGACTTGAAAAATACAATACATCTTATGAATTATATTTCTCACTATAACTTACACAGATTAATTGATATAGATACATATGTACATGTATGTACTCTTTTATGCTGATTAGAAGAAGCTTATGTACAGCAGTGGACATCAAGAGGCTGATGATGATGGTGATGATGTATATTTTTAACGATATTTTAGTAAAATTAACTATGGATATTTTTATGGAAATAGTAAGAGAATATGTGGGAAACCTGTCTTGGTCACTACAACCCTAACATCTGTTTTAGATTTCAAATATAACCTAAGATAGCCTAATCGCTATTTTAGGTTTTATTTGCTTTGCGACCGTCATCTTTAAATTTACCATTTTCTGTGTTAAGTATTTGTCGAAGGAAGTAAGAATATAAAATAATATAACATCACGCCTGTCGGAGAAATCTCTGGAGGGGTAGGCAGAGGAGTGTAGTATACTCCCACGTCGTACGAGCTATGTTATACGTCCTATGTACTGTGAAATAAAGCGTGAGCCTATTGGCATAAACCGGGCACAAATCCAGACTCCGAACTACTACTAGGAAGTTTCAAAAAAAACAATTATACCCGACCCGGAGATTGAACCCAGTAACTCTCGATCAATAGTCGCGCTTGCAACCACTCGACTAACCGCACAGTCTTGAATATATCTACGAGTACATTAATAACCAGTGAATATATTAATTTGGCTGACCCGTTGATCCAGTTGTTATTAAAAGCTGTGAAATCCACCCGAGATATAAAAATTCTGATCAACATAAGTCTAATGTTCTCTATTTGTTTACACATATATATCTTTCGTCAGCTGTCGTCTTACCATTTCACAGGTTTTGCAGAGTTTCGTATCAGATGGCCGTATGTGGAGATATTTACTACTCACTATCAATTTTATCAAAACGAAATGTTGCTACAAAGTTCGATTCCATAAAATCACATCTATCATACCAATTTCTAACTTTGTCTCTCAAATAACCGCCTGTAAATCAATTTCAAATTTGTCGTTTAAAAAGTTATCCGAAATCCAGTTAACGAAATGTAATCAATGAAAAATATTGTTCTGCCAAAACGCCCACTAAACTGTGCTGGGCTCCGAACGCCCAAAATATTAAGAGCTAGCTCTTGAATACGGAGATTTTAAACTAGAGTTGATTTAAACCTGCGAAGCTGGGGTTGGCTGCCAAGTGAAAAGGCTCCGGCTGCCAAAAGAAAAGATGAAGAGTGACGCCCTCGCGCTTAAGAACAATGCAATAAACTTTATTCCGAAAATGCAAGCTCTTGAGATTTGCTTCTGGAAATTTATGTCGTCTCCAATAGCACAGATGTATAATTTTATATCCTGGTATTACGTGGCACACCAGCAACTAATCGTCGACATTTGTGCTGTAACTCATTTTTATCATCTTGTTCAATACAATTGTTTTAATCAAATTTATTCGAAAAAATACAACTTTTATTTCGTAACAACACGCCTGTAATCTCCGAAGGGGTAGGCAGAGGAGTGTAGTACACTCCCACTTTTATTTCGTTCCATTTTTTCTCGCTCATTTGTTCGGGTTATCCCGAAAAACCACATGACTCAAGCCGATACATAATTCAATAAAAAACACTCATTACATCTTCATAATACTTAGAAGTATCACAAATAACAATATGTATCGCGTTAACGGTAAGATAAGTTCCTCTGAATATTTTCAGCGGATAGAAGATTCAACTGAGATTTTGCTAATTCAAATTCAAAACCATTAATGAACGTTTGACTTTCACCGGCTTCCGCAGCTAATAGATACAAGTGCGGTTCACTGAGAGAACAAAAAGCCGTTCCAAATTTTCACAACGCTTTTAAGCACTGCCATTTCATTTTTCTACCAAGAAAATAATTTGTGGATGATGCTTTTGTTCACTATAGGCAGCAACATCAAAAAATTTAATATAACTGAAAATTTATTAGTGAAAATGGCATGTTGACAGTAGCCAAATATGATGGACCTATTTAAATTGAAAAACCTTTGTATACCTATGTTTTCTGCAATAAAATATTTGTATTTAGATTTATCTTTATTTAAATTGACTCAAACATATATCTATATATAAGTAATTATGTACGGATTCTATTTTACTCATTGGACATAGAACGCTTATCTCATATTACACCCTTTTAGGAATTATTGTTATATCATTTGCGTTCTTATCTAATTGTTCGTACATGTTGGAATTGTCCTAAAACATATTCGTTTTTATTAAACATAACTAAGAAACAAATTCCATGGTTACATTTCCCCAAACAAGCAGCTTCATTATTCTTTAAACATCTTCTAACAATTTGTAAATTCCGCAAAACAACAAAGAAACAAGACACTTCGTTAAATATTTTATGACTTTCAACAAACTAGTATAATTTCCTTAGGAGTCAAGAAACTGATTTGCTACCTTAATAAAAATCGACAAACAGATAAATCTATTAATTCGCAATAATACAAAGTTATTCTTTGAACTTAAGAATTTTTGTACGCTAGGGACCAATGAGATAGATCAAATTGAGAAAGTTGAAAGAAATCTATTTACTATGATCGAAATTCGATAAATGGAACCAATCATATACGAGAGACTGGAACTAAACTAAACGACAACTCATTTGCAAGACTACGCCATGACTATACAAATGCTTATTCCGGTCCCTGAAACTTACAATGTACAATCAAGCGACTTGCTCATTCACCCTACAAACTGAACAATTGCAGTATCGTGTAACATCTGTAAAAGAGATCGAGAGACGAGAACGTTATCCAAAGTCTACATTACAAAACAGATAAGAAACACTATTTAAGATTTGCTATTGCTAAGTAAATAAATAAATAAAAATACAAACAAACAAACAGGCGGTCAAAAACCTTTTATACTGTGTAGCGATATTGATAAAATTGTTTAGCAACTTCGAGGTGTGGAAATAACTACTTATTCAACGTTTTGCAAAAAGCGTAGGCTGACATTCAACCTGAATTGCTTTAGGAAATCATGTCCCAATTGAAAACGGAATTCTTTTGGCGACAATAAATCACAAATACATATTCCAACAAGAATTATTAAGTTTTTATTAAATTTTATTTCAATCAATTTTGTTCTGATTGAAAGTAATTTATTTTGGAACAAAATCGCGTATGCTCTCATATTAATATTCACAACCCATACAAATGGCTTTGTGAAATCCATAACTCTCAATTAAATCGAACGAAATAAATTGCTCACGATTTACAACAGCGGGATGCGTCAAACTAAGAGGGAATTCCTTTTCGCTGTTAAGCCCTCAGTTTTAAGAGGCATTCGTAAGCCGTAAGATTGTTGGGAACACAGGTCTTGACCCAGTTATCCTAGGCAACGCTGGGATTCAGTAGCTTTGCGGAGAGCAGATATGAAGCACTAAAACGGGTGAAAAACGCTGAAAACGTTAAGAATTATGTGAAAAGAAATGACTTTTTTATTAAACTACTAACTTTTTATAACTGTTCATTTTACTTTATCATGTCTCACAAAAGTCTAAGAATATTACCAAGTATTATAAAATTCACTAAAGAATTCTATGACCTAAAACTTTTGAAATACGATGAATTTGAAAATCATAAGACAAATTGAAAGTCTATCTAATATATCCAAAAACTCCTTTTAAATGATCAAATTTTTGTAAGACGTACCAAGTGACGTAATGATAAGATACATACTTACATATTATTTGTTACATAAGATTAATGCTAGCTAAAAAAAGGCGATTGTAGAAGCAATCAAACATGTAGAAAAGTCTATAGGAGAGCTGGTCACATGAACATCAACCCTAGCTAGCCTCAATACCCAATTCATTATTTGTAGAGTCGATAGTATAAGCAGTATGTCTGCTGAACTTGCATAAGCGATAATGGTGACGTAAATATCTACATTATACATTTTTTTTTATAGTTTTACTGTACTTACGTATATCATAAAAGTAAAATAAATTATATTATCTTCTTAAATGATCAAAAATGATCAAAAAAAACGTAATATGCACTCGATTAAAATTGGGTTAATATTCTTAGAAACTCATAAAATCTTTAATTTGCTTCTGACTTGTCTGCCGTTGGCGTATTTTCCATGGATTGCTCGCTTTATAGCACAAAGATAAAGAAAAGCCCTCAATCAAAAGACGGATCTTTGGGTGTTACATGTATGTACATACATACATGTACATCTATAATAACCTTATTGCGATCACACAATCAATCTTCATTGATAAACAAGGTTTTATGTCATGTAAATTCTGCCAACGGAGTGTTGGCCAGTTGTGGCAAACTATGGCCTTAATCAGTCTTATAATGAGAAGAAGCCCGTGTCCAAGCGGAACGATAAAGGGTTGACGATGATGATACCGAACATAATATCACTAATTACAATTTTAAAAAATGTGTCATAATATGGCTCATGTCGCCTAAAATTTACTGATCCTAACAAATTGGCGACACAACTGATCTGATCAAAGGCGAGAATTCGTATTAAAGCAATATAATTCTCGTCGGACGTCTAATAAATCCTGACACATTCCATCAACCAATGAGATTTTCTCACAAAACGAAACTTGGAAATATAGCATCAATAAGTGTTGAAAACCTTCTTTATGGGTAATCTGAATTGATAATACCAGACACCTTGTTTTATTCCTAAATAGGAAATTTAAAGCCGAATAAAAGGCATGACAGGCGTTCGACATACAAACGTTTTTCAGGTTTTGATTTGAAAATATTTGCATTTACACATCAGTTCATTCCAATTTACGCAATGTATCTAACTGCGGCTACGGTATAAAGCTACGTCACTCTGTTTATAAAGATCCATTCTTAGTACAAGTTATAATTCCTCCCCTGCTTTACTCACTGACATGATGGATTAAAGCGGATCAAACCGCTCAAAGTACTCGTACAAGCGTTGCTTGAATGTGCCGTATTCGCTTTGAAATAGTTAATGGAATTGGACAGGCCAAGGCGTGGAATGGAAACAGTTAGACGGTATTGTAAACTTTGTGAGAATAAATTTATAAATATGAATGAAAACCAACAAACATAAAATGTTTCAGTTTACGAATGAATTTAGTTTAGTATATTTTTCTTTCATTCGATAAAGAAAGATATTTTAATTTATAACAAACATTATGCTATATTTAATTATAAATTCAGTCAACCACTCGCTTTATCTAGTAGCTCTTGTTCTTCTTAGTTCTAGATATAATCCTCCACGGATATAGGTTCTCTCTCACTTAGTCACGGCTGCGGGATTCCAAATGCAAATTCAATTCGGACTGCCCGCTGTTCCGACTTGAGTCGTTCGTACGAATTTATGGAACATTTACATTGGACTACGCTGTAGTTTCCTTCATTATAAGTTATAACTATATTAAAACGTTGATTTCGATTGATCATTACTAAAATTTTCCTTATTATCTGGAAAAGAGAGCTAATATATCTACAATCAAAAGATGCTAGCATAATTTTAGCATAATTTAATTCGAAATAATAGTGATGATATAGTAAAACAAATATATTTCAATCTAGTACGGTTAGATTTGGACATTTGTTTCCACGAATAAACTGGAAAAAATCATACGTGTGTTGGAACACATCAATAGCAAATGGAACCAGCGGAAATCATGTATTAAGATGTCCATCAACAAAACTATTAAAACGGGAAAAAAACGCATATTCCCAGATCTGGTTTAACTAGTTCTAGCTCTTATTAGATCTGTAATCCTCTATGGAGATTCTCATTTAGTCACGGCTGTGGGCTTTTGAATGCAAATTCAATTCAGCGCTGCCGGACTGTTACCGGCTCGAGTTTTTCCTTTCATTCTTGTAACATTGGTTTTATTAAATGCCTTAATTAGCTTTCATCTAATAACTTCCATAAATTAAGTAACTATTTTAAGGAAAACAAAAATTGTCATAATGTGATAATATTCTTTAATGATATGTAAATATTTTCACTATATACAATTAAATTTATTTCAAACTTTTAACCGATAGGCGGGTGTAGTGAGAATAGAAAATATAATTACTAGAAAATATAATACTAGCGCAATATGTTTTAGTATATGAAATATAGCACGAACAAAATAAATTTATTCCACAGGAAAACTTTTCATAATGCAGCATTAACCTTTCACATCGTTATCCTCTGCTCTGCCTAACGTAGACACAGGTGGGAGCTTATCGATTACCGATTTTAACAGAGTTATAGACGGAACCTGCTCGCTAAAGTCGTTCATTGTTTTAAAAACACGTTGATCTTGTATAGTATCACTAATAACATTAAATTAAATATTATCATTAAATGTTACTCCTGATGAAGTAAAATATTGTCAACTGTCTCATACAAGACAATTTTGTTTGAAGTCATCAGTTGTCTGTGGAGTATCATAAATTGCTAACCATCAGTTCTATACCTTATCTATCAAATATCCGAATTTTTGTCTTTTTATTAGTGAGCTGCCTCTTCATTGAAATGCCCAACTCTAGCTACTCTCTTTTATAGTCTTGCTCTGTTGTTTTTTTCGTACCCACATTTAAATCACACACCTATACGAGTATTAGATGAAGTTAAGCATAGTCGGAGATTTCCATCGAGAAATATGACTTCATATTTTCCTATAAAGCGAAAATTAGTAAAATTTTCTAGAACCCCTAACATTATCCTACTAGGGTGCCATGCAATCCCCACGCTAGAACATAACGTGATTAAATGTACGAGCAGCAGGTAAAATTTAATGCCTCCAACCCAAGCAAAACACTTTGTCTTTTTCTGGTTTTCTTTCTGATTGGTTTTCTAGTTTTATTGAAAACGGATTTCTAGCTGGCGTTCTCATTTAGTCATAGGAGTCTATAAATGCAAATATTTGCTTTGGCTTTTCACCAATCCAGGTCCACATTGATAATTATCTGGCATAATCTACATATAAATTAAACCGCTTTTCAATGGTAATGAATGCCATCATCTATAAACAATTAAAATAAAGCAAAAAATTATCAAGGTGATTACAAATATATCATTGCAGCATTTCAAAATATCATACCCAGCCCATTTTCGGCTTCAATACAGCTCATTGCTCCAGTTATAGTGTTTTATTAATCTCCAAATCCTCCACGGCACTATCATTCTGGCTACGGGTAAAAGCACATGCATACAAATGCAAATATAATTCGCTCTGGCTATCCATGGAAGCCGGACTGCGTTGTTCATTATCTTTCGCTCCTATAGAGCTGCACTAGGTAAATTAGCCCCAGCGTCATTTACAGTTGTACTAGGTGAATTACTTCTCAAAAGTAATATTGGAGGTTCCAAAATGTTGATGCCATGTATTCACTTGACGTAATAGATTCATCACTAACATTTTAACTTATCAACATTTTATAACCTAAAGTATATGTATGTCGTTTTGTTATGTTTTCTGTTGAAACATGTTAAATCTTTAGATTCGGTCAACTTCTGAATTTTTTTAAATCAAACCCCAAACGAATGAAGACGGTACAAAAGCTATTTAGACTTCTACATGAACAGTTTGCATATAAGAAACTAGAAATTTAATAATTTCTAGATATTCATAATGTTTTTATATGTAAGGAAAATTTTATCTTAGAACATTTCAATTAAGAGTACATTAAAATCAGATATCTCTTTGTATGATATGATGACTTGCAGTTATTTTGTCTCAGATGGAATTCATGTGTCGAATTACAAGTTGATGTCCATCAGCACGTATTGACATAACAATTCACGACAATAAGTTAATTGCTCATCCAACCTCGTCCAATAAACCCAACAAGGTCTTCACATAGCATGCAGTTTAATTACAACGAGGAAGAAACGGTTAAATTTCAAACATTTCCTAATTAATATCCATGATAGACCTTCCTGCATTTAGTATAAAAATATCCAGGGAAGGCGGAACTATGAAAAGATGTGTTTACATTAATCTGGAACATTTATTCAGGTCAGGGCATGTGGTGCAGTTTTACTTGTCCGTACTGTCGGCGACTCCGTTGTGGGCGTTGAATTAAATATAGTCCGAATATAGTGTAGACTTAACTACTGGGCAACTCTACCCTTGTTTAAAATGTACGACTTTCACTGTACACAGTAACCCTTTTTCTTCACATAATATACATCGTGCCTTTCTAGTGTTTTTTGTTCATCTGCTCACGATACTGTAGGATTTACTCTTAAAAAAATTACATCAATATTTTGTTGATATGATTGTTTCTTAAAATCATCTATAGTTATGCGTGGGATATTTAAATTATATCATATCCGTGGGTTAAAGGATATAATATGTTTGCTATCTAGAGCGTTCCATGTAGGTCAGTGCATATGGCAGTGAAATAGGTAGGACAAGTCGTTAACCAAGTTATGTGGGAGTGCGGCCTTGGATGTGGATAATAGGCAAACTTCGAAACCGTTAGTACTTGTCGATGATATAACATTATTCGGCGTGCAAATGTCTAAGGTAATATTATATACTTTGTAGTTTTTTTATTTTATATGAGCAGGTAGCAGTCACAATTGGCCGCTCAGCGTGAACATCTACCAACAACCTTGAAAAGGATCGTATGAATAAGATCTGCGGCGTGAACGTCTGAAAATAAACTCGAATAGGATTGTATACATAAATGTGTTAGTTCAGACAGTACAAATTGTTAACCAATCAATAAGTTTTAATTGGAAACAGAAAAACAGGAGTGGAACTACAAGCAGAATTAGTTTCTATAGGGTTAGTATGAGTGCACTTGTTATCAGTGACTACATGTCTTATTTGAAATTGGTCCCAGACATGTTATACCTGAAGACTGAGATGCTCATCTCTTGTATGCATTTAGGTAGAAACCACACCGTTGTAACCGAAACGTAAACATTTTTATAACAGTTGCTTCACCGTAGAAGTAGGGCCTTCATGTGTGTTTGTCTTTAGCAGTTTAATATTTGTTTACTGTTGTCACGTTAAGCGATATAAAATAATAATAATAATAATCCACCCATTTATCATTCCAATATTGGAATATGGGTCTCCTCTCACATTAAGAGGGTTAAAGGGCCAAGTGCAGGCTAGCAGACTTCACACACCTTAGAAAATTTTTTTTAGCGATATAAATGTAAGAAAAAAATAAATGAAATCCACGAAAAAGAATTGGACTGATGCCAAGAAATATAGAATGTAATAAACCATGAACAAAATTGCAACGTAGTCTAAAATGCTGTCGTTTAAAAGCAAAAATTAAAACAAAATCCAATCGAAAAAGTCAGCCATATATCAAACCAACTTTGTTACACACGGAATGTTTTCATTTCAATCAGTTTAAACCGAGCGAGGTATACGAAAAGTGGAAAAGTTTATTTGCCTGCACGTGAGCTTTTAAATTTTAACTGCGGCTTGATGCTGGCTATCCACTTCATTCGGGACCGTTTTGAAGTGACTCGACTGTCGAGTACAAAAAACGTACATCGAAACAAAGTATGAGAAAAATTCATTT
>DWED01000561.1:0-10907 GCA_018245795.1 Protelbella ruficauda | reverse complement strand
TAAATTATTTAACACCAATTCAATATAAAAATCTTTACTCTATATAAAATTTGTCCAAAAAAAGGTTGCCATTCCAAAATAACTTTTTCTTTTATTATGTTTCATTTAACTAATCTTGTTGTCTTGTTTTAAAATTATTAATAATTTGTTGTTGAATTTCCAAAAAAACTGCTGGATTCATTTTTAAATATTCTTTTACACGTTCTCGGTCTTGACCAATTTTATTACTTTGATAAGCATATCATACCCCGGTTTTTGCTAAAATATCATATTTTACTGCTAAATCAATTAATTCATAATATTTATCAATTCCTTCATTATAATTAATATCAACAAGAGCTGTTTTAAAAGGCGGTGAGACCTTATTTTTAACCACTTTAATTTTTACTTTATTGGCGGTTGCTACTCCTGCTGTTGTTAGTGTTTCAGTACGACGAACATCTAATCGGACAGAAGCATAAAAACGAAGAGCACGCCCCCCTGCTGTTGTTTCAGGATTACCAAATAAAACACCAACTTTTTCGCGAATTTGATTAATGAAAATAACGATTGAATTTGTTTTATTAATTACTCCGTTTAATTTTCGTAAAGCTTTACTCATTAAACGTGCTTGCGCACCAATTGTTACATCACTCATTTCTCCCTCTAATTCTACTTTGGGCACTAATGCGGCAACAGAATCAATGACAACTAAATCAATTGCATTCGATTTAACAAGTGTTTCTAAAATATCTAATGCTTGTTCACCTGAATCAGGTTGGGCAATAATTAATTCAGCAATATTAACACCAAGT
Organism: Protelbella ruficauda; assembly: GCA_018245795.1. Lineage (NCBI taxonomy): Eukaryota > Metazoa > Arthropoda > Insecta > Lepidoptera > Hesperiidae > Protelbella > Protelbella ruficauda. Next base: position 10,113 of record DWED01000561.1, on the reverse strand, counting down.
TTTTTAGCATAATTTGGATCTAAAGCGTGTTCAGCATCAATAAAGGCTCCTCGCCCACCATTTTTTTGTACTTCAGCAATAGCATGTAATGATAGAGTTGTTTTTCCTGATGATTCTGGCCCAAAAATTTCAATAATTCGTCCTTTAGGATAACCACCAACTCCAATTGCTTCATCAAGTAATAAACTTCCAGTTGAGACAGCTTCAATTGTTAGTTTGCTTTTATCCCCTAATTTCATAATAGCGCCTTTACCATATGTTTTTTCGATTTCTTTCATTACTGTTTTTAAAATTTCATCTTGGTCAACGGTTTTTGTTTCAGGAGGAACTCGTTTATTATCTTCCATTATTTTATTCTCCTTTCTGTTTATTTTTATCTTTTTTTACTATTAATTCCTTGTTATTTTTCTAAAATTTGTTGTAAATGTTTAATTATTGTTGTAACAGTTGCAATTTTAATTTTTTCTCGTGATCAAGTTAGATTAAATGTTAATGCGAATGTTGTTGCTTGGTTTTGAAAAAGAATAGTTGCAAACACAGTTCCAACTGGCAAGTTTTCTAATTGGCCTGGACCAGCATTACCGGTAAAACTTATGGCAAAATCACTATTAAATTGTTTTTTACAAGCAAAAGCCATTGCCTCAGCTGTTTCTTTTGAAACAACACCATATTTTGTAATTATTGATTGGGAAACATGACCAAGTTTAATTTTAATGTCATTAGTATAAGTAACAATACTGCCTAAAAAAACATGACTAGCATTTGGAACATTAGTTATATAATGACTAAAAAGACCTCCTGTTATTGATTCATATGCTGCAATTGTCATTTGTTTTTGTTGAAGTAATTGTACTAGTTCTTTAACCATTTTCCCCCTCACCTCATAAACTTTCTTTAATATTATACATTTATATAATATAATATGTAAGTAATATTAACATATCAAGGATAAGATATTTTTAGAAAAGAGGACTTAAAATGAATTGAGCTAATCATATTACATTAATTCGGATTTTTTTAATCCCAGTTATTATTTCTTTAATGTTAATTGTTCCATTTGAAAATAGTTCCTTATATAATGGATGAGATCAATGATTAACAATTAAAGGAGATAATGTTACTTATTCATTACCAATTAGTTATTTAATTGCTGGGATTTTATTTATTATTGCTAGCTTAACTGACTTATTAGATGGTTTTATTGCTCGTCGCTACAATCAAGTCACAACATTTGGCAAATTTTTTGATTCAATCGCCGATAAATTACTAACAAATACTGTTTTAATTGTCTTTGCTTGTGCAAACATTATTCCAGTTTGAATGGTTGTATTGTTAATTGCTCGCGATTTTGTAATTGATGTTGTTCGCCAAATTTTAGCAACACAAAAAGTGGTGATGGCTGCTAATCAATTAGGACGTGTGCGAGCAGCAATGGAGATGTTTGGAATGACAATTTTATTTTTTATTGGTTTTCGTATGTTTAATGGTCATTCTTTAAAAACAGGCCAATGAGATGAATTTGGTTGAGTAAACCAAATTATTATGATTCCAATGTATTTAGCAACGGTATTATCATTAGCGGCAGCAGAAAATTATATTTTCTTAAATCGTAAAACATTATTTGATATGACAGTTATTAAAAAACCAAAATTAGAAAATGGACAAGAAAATAATGAAAAAAACAAATAGTAATAGTTTAGAATGAGCTGTTGTTACTGGTACTAGTAAAGGATTAGGATATTGTTATTGCGAAGAATTATTAAAACTTGGTTATAACGTTGTTGCTGTTGCTCGTGATACAACCCCTGTTACTGCTTTACAACAAAAATATCCAACACAAACAATTAAAATGATTAATTATGATTTAAGTAATTTAGAAAATTGTGAAAAATTATTTAATGATGTTGCAAAAGATAATGTAACAATTTTAATTAATAATGCTGGATATGGTGTATGAGGTTATTTTAATGAATCTAGTTTAGAGCAAGAAATGAATATGATTGATTTAAATATTAAAGCGCTCCATATTTTAACAAAATTATTTGTTCAACTTTTTATAGCGCAACAACAAGGACGTGTTTTAAACATTGGTAGTTTAGCGGCATTTACGCCAGCCCCAGTTTTTGCTAGTTATTATGCTTCAAAAGCTTATGTCTGAAGTTTTGGAGTGGCGATTAATACGGAATTGAAAAAAACAAAATCACCAGTTCGAGTTATTACCTTATGTCCAGGACCGTTAAAAACTGATTTCTGAAATCGAAGTAGTAACCAGAAAGATGCAAAATATCATTCAACAGTGAAAGTTATGAAGACATCTACTTATGCTCGAAAAAGTTTACTAAAAGGATTAAAAGTAAAAAGAAAAAATTATATTGTAACAGGTAGTGTTAATAAAATTGTAAAAAAATTAACAAAATGAAGTCCCCAAAATTGAGTATTAACATCGGTTTACAATTATCAAAGAAAACGAAAATAAAAACAACAACAATGTTGTTGTTTTTATTTTTTATATTTCATATTCTTTATCTGATACATATCCTTCATCAATATTATCAATTTCGTTAAGAATTTTTTGATATTGTTGACCTTGTTTCGGAATATTAGATGTTATCTTTTTTCCTCGCACTGGTTTAATTATGCATATAAAACATATAAAAACTTATTATATTTAAAATTAGCAAAATTAAATAATATAAATGTTATTAATACAATTAGAAATAATAGAAGATAATTTGTTTTAAAAAATGATATTAAATTAAAAAATCATTAAATAAATGATTATTTTTGTGTTGTTAAATTTTAATTATCTGTTTAAAAAATGTATTTTTATGTTAATATAAATTTAACAAATAAAAAGGATATTCCGTTTCTTTTTATGAATATTGTAAATCCGTAATTAAGTTACTCGCCCCCATTTTGACAAAAAAAACGACATTTTGTCGTTTTATTATATTATTTATTTTGAACAGCTTCAATACCAGGCAGTGGTTTCCCTTCCATATATTCTAAACTAGCACCACCACCAGTTGAAATATGCGTAAATTTATCTTTATATCCTAATTGAATTGCCGCTGCAGCTGAATCGCCTCCTCCAATTAAAGTAAAGGCTCCTTTTAATTCAGCAATTGCTTCACAAACAGCTTTTGTTCCAATACTATAATTTTTAAATTCAAAAACTCCCATCGGTCCATTTCAAGCAACCGTTTTTGCATCCGCTAATTCTTTTTTAAATAATTCAATTGTTTTGGGACCAATATCTAATCCCATATAACCATCATCAATATCCAAACCTGTTGTAACTTTTGCTGGTACATCAGCAAATTCAGGTGCTTCTAATGCATCAATTGGTAAAATAATTTTTCTTTTTGCTTTTGCTAAAAAGGTTTTAGCAATTTCAACTTTATCAACTTCTAATAATGAATTTCCAATTTTGTGACCTTGAGCAGCAAAAAAAGTATATGCCATTCCACCACCAATTAAAATCTTATCTGCTTTTGTTAATAAATGTTCAATTACCCCAATTTTATCGGAAACCTTTGCGCCACCAATAATAGCAACAAATGGTTTAACTGGATTGTCTACTCCTTGTGACAACATTTTTACTTCTTTTTCCACTAAAAATCCTAAACATGATTCAGCAATATTTTCTGCAATCCCAACATTTGAAGCATGAGCACGATGCGCAGTTCCAAATGCATCATTAACAAAAACATCACCTAAACTTGCTCAATATTTCCCTAAAGCAGGATCATTTTTGCTTTCTCGTTTTGCAGTTACTTTACCATCACTATCAACACTAATTTGACCATTACTATTAATAATATCAGCAAAGCGTGTATTTTGAAATAAAATTACATCTTGATTATGTATTTCATCAATAGCTTCTTCCAATTGTTTTCCTTCAAAAGCATTAATAAACTTAACTGGTTGTCCTAATTTTTGTTCTAATACCTTTGCCACTGGCGCCATATCACGTTTTTCTAAATCATCAGCTGTTTTAACTTTCCCTAAATGAGAAAATAAAATTACTTTTGCTTCTTGTGCTAACAAATATTTAATTGTGGGTAAAGCTGCAGTAATCCGATTATCATCAGTAACTTGCCCATCCTTCATTGGAACATTAAAATCAACACGGACTAAAACTTTTTTTCCTTTAACTTGAACATCTTTTAATTCTTTTTTGTTTGTCATAAATCCTTCTCACTTTCTTTTTCATCTTTATCCAATATATATCTTACCGCAAAAAATACCTTTTTAATGACAACTATTAAGGTATTCTAAGGCAAATTGCGCTGCTTTTGCTCCATCACTAATCGCAGTTGCAATTTGTCGTAATGTTGTATTTGTCACATCACCAGCGGCATATAATCCTGGCAATGCTGTTAAACATTTATTATTAACAATAAAATAGCCTTCTTCATTTAAAACTCCTAAGTTTTTTGCAAAATCACTAATTGGAATCGCCCCAATATATGGGAAAATAGCACTAACTGGCAAATTATCAATTTTACCTGTTTTCACATTTTTAATAACAACTGTTGTCACCCGTTTTTCGGTCACATCCTTAATTTCAGTTACTATTGTATCAACAATAAAATTAATTTTAGGATGTGCTTTTACTTTATTCACAATATTATTATCAGCACGAAATTCATCACGACGATGAATTAGAAAAACTTTATTAACAAAGCGCGCTAAATAAAGAGCTTCTTCAAGAGCAGCATAGCCTCCCCCAACAACAACTACATCTTTTTCTTTATATAAAGTGCCATCACAAACTGCACAATATGAAACTCCATGTCCTTCTAATTCTAATTCACCAGGCACTCCTACTAATTTACGTTCAAGTGTTCCGGTTGCAACAATAACTGCTTTTGCTAATAAGATTTTTTTTGAAAATAACTCTAATTTAAACAAATTATCTTGTCTTATAATATTTGTCACACGATCAGCAATATATGGGATTTTTAATTTTTGGGTTTGTTCAAACATTTTCATGGCTAATTCATAGCCTTGAATATTATCAAAACCAGGATAATTTTCAATTTCACTTGTCTTTGTTACTTTTCCTCCTGGTGCTCCTTTTTCAATCATAGCAATATTTGCCATTGCTCGTGCAACATAAATTCCTGCTGTCATCCCACCAGGACCAGCTCCAATAATTAAAATATCATATATTTCATTAGTATTGTTTTTCATATAATCATCCGCCTTTTCTTCATTTTATAACAGCTATCCATTGGGCAAATAATATTAAAATAATACCAATTACAATCATTAAACTAAGAATAACATAATCCAATGTTCGCATATTTTTTAAAAATAAATCATGATCATCTCGTTGTGTTTCTAAAATAATCCGAATGAAATTATAACCAGCAATATACATCCCAGTTTTAATTCCACAACGGAAAATTTTTAAACGATGCGGGTTTTCTATTTTTTCTAATTCTCGGACATCAGCTGTAAAAATTTGTTTTAATCGTGCACCACAATATTTCCAATGTGCTTTCATCACTTGTTTTTTTGTCATCTTATGTTTATTTTTAAAATAAACTTTTTTCAAATTTACTTGTTGTGATAAATTATTAACAACCATTGGATCGGGTTTGATATCATAATATCATTTTGCTCAAACACCTTTTCACGATAACTGCATAAAATCGGGTTCTTCTTTTTTAAACCTTCAATAATAACTATAACGAAATATTAATGGTAATGCAATCACAATTAAGAATCATAATAAAATATTAGCCAATGATTCATATAGAAAAATTGGTTGAAAATATTGCACATTATTAAAATCAGTTGGGTCAACAGGGTTTCCGTTAATCCCAATTGCCTCTGTTGGCTGAAAATTATTTGGTACCGGAGTTGGGACATATCATTTAAATAAATTATCACGAATAAAACTTGGCAATCACATTAATTGTTCGCGTGCAATCGGGGCTCCTAATAATTCATGATTAAAAAAATTACCTCATCGCCCAATTGCTTGTGCTAACAAAATATTTGGAACAATTAAATCATCATATACTCATAACGAAATATTATGTTTTCGTGATTCAAAACCAAATCAAATTCAGCCGGCAATTAAACCAAAAATTAGCCCCCCATGAATACTCATTCCTGGTTCTCAGAAAGCAAATAATGTAAAAAAGAAAATTGGATTCTTAACATCATATTTACCAAAAAAACTAGCCCCTAATAAAGCAATCGGTGTAATCACAAAAATTCCTCAGTAAAATCCTTGCGTTGGAATATCACGTTTACGAAAATTAATTCATGATAAAATAATTGTAATTGCAAAACCACAAAAAATTAAAAATCAATAAGGACGAAATCAATTTCCATAAGTATCGTGGGCAATTCATGTTGCTAAATTCACGTTATAAACTCCTTCTCAATTCTATTTTGAATATTCTTTAAAACGATCTTGTAAAATTTGCATCGAAGAAATTCCTGCTTCATCTAATTTTAATTTTGAAACTGCTGTCTCAACTAATTCACTAACATTACGCCCATATGTAACTGGAATTGTTACAATTGGTACCTTTGTATCTAAAATTTTAATATGTTTATACTTAGATCCTAATCGGTCAATTGATTTATATTGTTCATCATCTAAATGAATTAATTCAATTACTAAATCAATTTTTGATTCATCTAATAACACTTGCAAACCATAAATTTTACTTAAATCTAAGATTCCTAAACCACGGACTTCAATTAAATTTTTTAACATTTCATGTGATTGCCCATATAATCTATTATTTCGTTGCTGAATAATAATCCGATCATCACCAACAAACAAATGATTTTTTTTAATTAATTCTAATGTCATTTCTGATTTTCCAATTCCTGATTTTCCTTTTAATAAAATTCCTTTTCCAAAAACATTAATTAATGATGCATGTTCTTCTATTACTGGTGCGAAATGTTCATCAAAAAATTCTAATACCATTTGATATAAACGACTTGTTGTAATATTGCTTGCACGAACAACTGGACAACTATGTTTTTCCGCAATTTCTAATAATAATTTATCAGTAAATTTTTCCGTTAAAATAATCATTGGAATATTTTCATTTAAAATATACTCATAGCGCTCTCTTCTTTCTTTTTCACTTAAGGTATTCACAAATAATTGCTCTTTATTTGATAACAAAACTACCCGACGATTACTATTATTTTTTTCAAAATCAAAGCCAGCTAATTCTAATCCTGGTTGATTAAGACCATAAATTTTAATAGGTCGATTAAGACCATCCCTTCCAGCTAATACCTCGTAGCCAAATTTATCAACAATATCTTTTACAATAAACTTTGTCATTCCCAGTTCCTCCCTGTAAATTAATACTATCACAAATCATTATTCTGCTTCAATTTCAATAATAATATCGCGTAATTCTGCAGCTTGTTCAAAATCAAGTTTTTTACTTGCCTCATACATTTCTTTTCGTAAATCTTGTAGTAATCCTTCTTTAGCTGTTTTATATTCTTTTGATTTTTTATTTTTAATGTTATGTAATTTATCATCTTGACGTTTAATATTAGTATAATCACGAATATTCTTAATAATTGTTGTTGGAGTAATATGATATTTCAAATTATATGCCTCTTGAATTTGCCGACGGCGAGCAGTTTCTCGCATTGCTTTTTGCATTGATTCAGAAACACTATCAGCATATAAAATAACATGCCCAGCCGCATTCCTTGCAGCACGACCAATTGTTTGAATTAAACTTCGTTCATTTCGTAAAAATCCTTGCTTATCAGCATCAAGAATACAAATTAATGATACTTCTGGAATATCAATTCCTTCACGAATTAAGTTAACACCAACAATACAATCATAAACTCCTTTTCGTAAATCCAATAAGATTTGACTACGTTCTAAAGTTTTTAATTCACTATGTAAATATGCAACTTTAACATTTTGTTCTTGTAAGTAACTTGTTAAATCTTCTGACATCCGAATTGTTAAAGTAGTAATAAAAACACGTTCATTTTTTTTCCGACGAATTTTTACTTGTTCAATAATATCATCAATTTGTCCTACTGTTGATTTTACTTCTACGGTTGGATCTAATAATCCCGTTGGACGAATAATTTGTTCAACCACTTCATTATTTACTAAACCTAATTCATAATCACCCGGAGTTGCTGAAACATAAATAACATTTTTTAATTTTTGATTAAATTCATTAAAATTTAAGGGACGATTATCTAATGCACTTTTTAAACGAAAACCATAATTTACTAAGGTTTCTTTTCGACTTCGATCTGTGTTATACATTGCTCGAATTTGTGGCAATGACATATGTGATTCATCAATAATAGTTAAAAAATCTTGGCCAAAAAAATCAATCAAAGTATACGGCGCTTCACCTTCTTCTCGTAAATCTAAATGTCGTGAATAGTTTTCAATTCCAGAACATATTCCACTTTCATGAAGTAAATCTAAATCATATTCAGTTCGTTGTTTTAAACGTTGTAATTGAACAATTTTTCCAGCTGCTTCTAATTCAGCTAAGCGAACTTTTAATTCTGCTTCAATTCGTTTAATTGCTTCAGCTAAGCGTTCTGGAGAAGTAATATAATCTTGCGCTGGAAAAATTGTTAATGTTGATAACCGCTGTGTAACATCACCAGTAATTCCATCAATATAAGCTAAATCATCAATTTCATCTCCAAACAAATCAATGCGAATAAAAGTTTTAACATTTCACCCTGGAACAATTTTAATTACATCACCTTTAGCACTAAAACTACCTGGAATCAATTCAATATCATTACGAACATATCCTGATGATACTAAAAAATTGGCTAAATCTTTTTTACTAATTTTTTGATTACGATTAATTTGCAAAAAAGATTTTTTATATTCATTTGGATCTTGTGCTCCATAAATTGCAGCAACAGAAGCCACGACAATAACATCTTTACGAGTTGTTAAAGCATTAAAAGCACTTAACCGCATCATGTCTAACTCCATATTTTGGCGAGCATCTTTATTAATGTATAAATCTTTTCCTGGCAAATAAGCTTCCGGTTGATAAAAATCAAAGTTTGAAACAAAATACTCAACACGATTTTCTGGAAACATTTCTTTTAACTCAACATATAATTGCATTGCTAATGTTTTATTATGTGCCATCACCAATGTTGGTTTTTGATAATTTTCAATAACATTTGCCATTGTAAATGTTTTTCCAGTTCCCGTTGCTCCTAATAAAACTTGATGTTTTTTATTTGCTAATAAATTGGTAGTTAATTTTTCAATTGCCAGGGGTTGATCACCTGCTGGCAAATAATTTGATGTTAATTTAAACACTATTTCACTACTCCCTTATAATTTTGCTTTTCTATAATTATATCAATCTTTCTTATAATTATTTTAAAAATAAAAAAGTAAAATTCCTTTTACTTTTTTAGCCATTAGTAATATTAGCAACAGGAATATCAACACCAGCTCAATAAAGATCAATTGTTTCATTGGTTGTAAATTGCATTACTCGCACTTTCATTTCATAACTACCCGTCACTTTTCCCCCATTTGGTGTAATTGTTACAATATATTCTCCCTTTACTAACTCAGCACCAGTTGCTCCCGTTGGTTTCTACTTAATTGCTGTATTTAAAGAAACTCCAGCACGGTATTCTTTTGGCAATCATTCCATAACAGCTGTTTGAACACTTTTTTCTAAATCTTCTTCTTTAAAATTATTATTTAAAAATGAAGGAGCTGGAATTTTATTTGCAAACTTTGTTAAATCTAAATCAAGCATTGGTTCACCAACAACCTTAACTGTAATTTCAATTTTTTTAGTAACACTTGTTGCTTTTTCTGGTGCTGAAACAATAACATTATTTGCTCCTTGATATTTTTAACTAGTGATATATTGTAATATAATAATTTGGATAAATAGCTTTTTCTTAATTTAATTATAGCAAAAAACTACTTTAAAATTGATTATCTAATCATAAATAAATTACTCTCTTTTATAAATTGTAAAACGAATTAGGACAAAATAACTCTTATTAAAAGAAAGGAGTTGTTTTTTTAATTAAAAAATGACTCACTTAACATGTTAAATATTTAATTTCATA
>DWED01000560.1:0-10911 GCA_018245795.1 Protelbella ruficauda | reverse complement strand
CAATAAGTAGCACAGAGGAAAGATTTATATAAGCGTAGTCTTTGACATTAGAACCTAGACAACGCTCAAACTGATTTGTTTATGATTTACGATCGAATTTCGATCGCTACTGGGCCACTAGTACAAATATGTAAATATTCATCTGCCGATTATTCCTATGTCGAGATGAATCATAGGTTTATATGAGATTTGGACTTGAATTGAATAGCGCTGTAATTACACAACACACAGCTATTTAAATGATTAATGCTGTGTTTTAAATCATATCATCAACATGTAGTATGGCGTTTAAAATCACATCATAAATCATTACTTATAACAATTATAACGGAATTTTAAATCAAATCATATGCAGTTATTGCTGAAATTTAAATCACATCATATTCATGTAATGCGGTATTTTAAATCATTATATTCATGTACTGTCAATCATTTGAATTTTCATATTAAATTACGAAAATAAACCAACCAACCAACCAGTTGCATTTTTAATGTTAGCGTTACATATATATAAATGAGTTCGCAACGGTATCATAATAATTGATGTTCAACAATTTCATTGTCACCAGCGACGCGCTGATGAGTCATTAGGCACTCCGGTCGGGGTCTGCACGCTTATTAACGCCGTGACGTCACCGCCGCCCCGCCAAAGAGCGTTGTCGTGTCGCAGTTGTTCTACAACATACAACAAGGACACTTGCGGCGCTGCGTATTTAAAAGAAAATTACTAGTAATGTTTTGTATTAGCATAAAATTAAAAATTATATTTGTAGGGAGGGTTAATGCAATAAAACCATATCTGTGAGAGGGACTGAGGGCTGGCCCTGCTGGCCAAACGCGAATTGGCAGAAAGGGTTAAATTTAGACAACGTAATAGACGACTATAAGATAGATGTGTAGGTTTCTTCACGATGCTTTAGTTCATCGTCATCCCAAATGATTTGTGATATAAAGAGAGTTGGGTAATTAGGTATAAAAGGTGACGTCAGTTGGGCGATTAGGTATAAAAGGTGACGGACCTTTTATACCTAATCGTCCAACTGCAGCCACCGTTCACTGTTGAACACCACAAACAGTTGCGTCACGTCAGTCACTGTTAATATAAACTTGTGTGATTAGCGCTCGTCCAGTTACTGCTATTCAATTAGCCTTGTTGTTGTAATATGTTAAACACTCGCTGCTGTACAACCCACCGCACAAGTTTCGTCGTCGCAGCGCCGTCTTTACCTACCAATAACTGAGTTCCTTGCGTCGCCGTGCGTCCGTGTGAGATGTCTCGTCGGACATATGTGCATTGACAATTGACGTCGAGTTGGTCCAGTGGTTAGCGATGCTTGACTGGTGTTATGGGCTCGATTCCCATTCAGAACAAATGTCCTTTTGTTTGTGTGCTGAGCACAATTATTATTTGTTGTATCTAGGATACTTTGTGAACTGAATGCTGTGTGTGTGTGTTGACCCAAAAATATTATCATTGTACGACAATAACAAATTGTACATTAATACTCGACCTCATATATTTCAATCGTGCTTAGAAACACCGATGCATCTCTGACTGCCGTCAAACTGGTCTTCAGTCCCATTTACGAAGAGATATAAGTAGTTTATGTATACGAATCTATTTGAGATTGGTAAACCTTCTTTCAAAGTGATTACCCTTATAATTATTTGACTATTATATATTTATGCCATATCCTTTCGGGCTAGGCAAAGAGAGTACTCTTATATACACTTGACTGTATCTAGAGCTCATTATCTGTCTTATAATCGTATAATTCCGATTGAGTTAAATATTTTATTATCCAAAATGGTTATTATTAGGTTTTTTTAACTTGTAATTGCCGGTAATAGCACGAGGTCTGGACTTGTGGACAATGTACGGCAATAGAGACACCCACTATTCCATGGCACGTATAACATATTTGGTGAAAAGTGGAAATAGGTACAGGTGTGATGTTACCTAAAATTTGTATACCGTATACGTATGTTAAATTTTGAAAAAATCTCCTAAATCTCTATAAGTACGTACGTACTAATACTCACACGTAGATATATCGTCTTTAGTATTTTTATCGGTCGTCGAAACACGTCCGCTGTAAAGATGCTATTGAAAAGCTTCGTTACAGCCTTAACACATTACTGAATGCGGACAGGAGCCAGACACGCGGGAGAACAAGGAACTGTCCAAGAGAAAGTTTCTTCTAGTGAAAGGCCGCTGGTCACCTATAACTTAAACTTAGACCTTTATTATGTCTTACTATTAAACGTTTAATGAGCATCTACACATATGAATTATGTATCGGATAAACTTATGTATGTTTGTTTTTGATAATCTGACTTATTTTGGATCTATCTGAGGACTTTTTTCATTAGCTGGGGCGCGGTGCAGGCTGACTTTTTATGTACTCTTTGAAAACGAAGTGTGATGTGTTAAGAGTGTGCTCTAAGTCCCCCGCAAGGGAGAATGGGACAGGTACAGAAGCATACAAGCCTTCCTTTTAAAGAATGATAAAAACCTGCATGGTGATGTGTTCATATGTGGCTGCTGTGATCTATTAGCTGTTCTAGTTGTATTGAAATATATCATCGAGACGGTTTCAACCCTTTGAATAGGACAAGATAATCTCAGAATGAAACCCTTAAAACAAACCCTGAAAAAGAATAGGACAAGGTCATCTCAGAATGGAACTAAACAAACATTAAAAATAAACAATGGAAAGAATTGCATGGGAATGATTTAAATTATCGCATGGAAAGGAGACGCAAATTGATACATATCGATTGTGTATAATTCCACAATTAATCTCTCGTACTTGCGGTTGTTATAATCGATTCGTATCACTGCGATGATCACGCGGTAGTACCCGTGATACCTCATCCTTTGTGTAATAAGAAATCTGTATAATATCCTCGTCGACTCATATTTAAGTATCTACTTTGATCTTGTTCAATCTTCTTGGCGTGATCTTAAAATTTTTCTTCATCGCCACGTATATCAACATTGGAACTCTTTCTGGCTCTTGGACACGAGTTTTCTCTCAGAAGGCATTACAATATTAATAAGCCTTTACCAGAGTGTACCGCGTTGAGTATCTCCTGGGTGGTATATTTCACCCGCTTTCGATAGAGTCAGGGAGAATTTAAAGTATGAAGCTTTCTGCGCAGTGTTCTCTTTCATCATGATAGGGAAAAATATATCTACTTGTAAAGAATATAAGTATTTCAAGGCGATCGTGTTTTAAACGCGGTCATATTATCGAATAATATCTACCTACAAAACGTTGACTACAAAAGACATTAACAGAATCTGTATGAAGTCAGCTACATTTTAATGGAAACTTTTTGATTGTCAAATTAAAATAACTTTTTTTATTACATTTTATCAGGTAATTAGTTCATGGATCGTTGTGCAGGACAAAGATCAGTTTTAATTAAGTCATTTTTTTTTTCAAGTGTAGGTATTTTTTGTTCTACTTTAGCCACACTTGTTTTATCGTCAAGAATACTTCTATCGTTCCATTATTGGTAAGAGGTTTTTTTATTAGTACGAAATGTATTTAAGCCCGATGTGTGACAAATAGACTATCCCCCATTTCCCCCATGGAAAGTATAAAATCTAACTGGTTATAAGTGGGAGTACTACACCCCTCCGCTTACCTTTACGGGGAAATACGGGCATTATGTTGCATTATGGAAAGGGTAGGGGCATAGTCCGCCACGCTCGCCACGTACGATTTGGTAAACTTCATATATACCACAAGAACTCTTATGAAATACACCATCGAACGCTTTTTCGAAATCTTCAAACATACTGTTATTATGTACAGGTCTATATTTTTCATAAAGTTACTGAACTGTAATAGTGCCATCCGCAGCTTTTAGACATGGACTCTGACCACAAATTGAAATTTCATTTTATAGTACTTAAATAGCGCGATTATTGTATGTTTATAAATAAAGCGTTGTTCTCATACATTCGATGATTCATTATGTCACATATTTTCGTATCGAATCACAAATGTTTTCCCCATTATTGCATCAAAGTAACATCGATCAACATTGTTATCGCTCAGGCAAAAATATAGGCGTATATACCTATAAGGTATGTAACTAGGTCGAAAATTTTAAGATCAACAATTCAAAAGACTGAAGCGAAATAGAAATCAGCTTGTAACATTACGGAGGTAGCTCGTGAAATGAACCGATGAACTGACAGTAACTTATCTTCAATAGAGTTCGATGATGACATAGAGTAACAATGCGTCACTGTGGAAATCCTGAAACCTGTTTCACCGCAGTAAGCAGACTCCGAAGAGATTTTATTCATCATCTTCTCCCCGTATACGTATTTTTCAAATGTTGTTTCTGAAAATAAAACGAGAGGCACGGATCTAATCCTGAAAACACTGTAAAATTAACAGAAACCTGATAATTTATCACTCGCAACGTTTCAAGGGCGTACGATATCGTGGTTTTGCGTTTTTAACTGCCGAGCTCACTTTTAATGGATTGTGAACTTTGTATTAATTCAACAAGTGTTTTTCATTGTTTATGGATTTGTTGAACTGTTTCTCCATGTTACCTATAGGCTCTTTCTATTCAACAAGATATATATTTCGAACAGGCGTTAGTGTTATATTTTTTTTGTGATCCTTTTTTGTGGGTTACGCGTTATGAGAGTGAGGTGGGAGAGATATCAAAGTGAAAATATGTATACAAGTGATCTAAAGTTAGGAATTTTAAAATGGGCCTAAATAATTGCCGTACATGAGTTTGATGATGGTTTCTCTTTTGCTTTGTTATATCGTAAAAAGCAATTGCTTTTTGATTTGTATTTAATCATTTCATCACGTGTTTTTGTAAGCTGTTTAGATTTAACAATATAATTCGTGTGTGGTAAGATAGACCGACTGATTTTAGACCTTCGAAGTCCTTTGCAATCCAATGGACATGTTACCATCCACTGTTTCGAATGACCCGTGCAAGTTTCAACTATGAATGAAACTGTTTTGCTTTGAAGTCCACGGAAGTCGAGACATTATTATCTTTCAGTTTCATCGCTAGTTGCGTTTACTGTGACTTTGGGTTCTGTTTTAAAATATCTAAATAAAATGTAAATTATTTCTTTGTCTTAAGAACACTGCTTATCTACGTTCCTTCGAGTCATTGCTAAAAATTCTCAGTTTTTACTTTTACAATTCCATGTTCCTGTTAATTTGCAATTTCCCAGTTTTCCCACATTTCTTTTGATTCTATTTTAGAAGCATGAACTAAAAAGCAAATTCTCTCATTGTTGCTATACATCTAAAGGGAAACAGTTTTTGTTAATTATTTTATCTTGCACCGGTTGAAGCTACACAGAAAACAGTCTTTTCATATCACCTCGTTAGATTCCTAAAACTTTAACGTATGAAGTAAAATACGTGAAATATATGCCACAAAATCATTTTCGACTTTCGACACACCGATGGCAGTACTTAAGCGCAATTTAATTTGTAATAATTAAATACTACTT
Organism: Protelbella ruficauda; assembly: GCA_018245795.1. NCBI lineage: Eukaryota > Metazoa > Arthropoda > Insecta > Lepidoptera > Hesperiidae > Protelbella > Protelbella ruficauda. The sequence goes on along the minus strand of DWED01000560.1, from coordinate 5,396 downwards.
AAACACAGATCTTCACGCCAGGTCCCTTACGTGGCAGGCAGAGAGCATCAAGAGCCAAATATCAGTGTCAAATACCTACAGACCTGCCATGCTTCTTCTACATTCATCACTCTCGACATACATGCACTCCCGTTTTGAAATAGTGAAACACGATCAAAAAATCGTAAGCGAATATGAGTAATACTGTCCTTACGAAAAAATTTGGTCATTTTGGCGGTAATTCCTGTCGTCATCGACCAAGGTCTTGTTGAGTCTGTTCGAGTTTTTGCTTCTCTCCAATCTTGCGATGCTTTTCCTTATTACCTTAAGTACGTTTTGATGTTGTTCCACTTACGAGTAGTCCTCTTGTTTCTTCGAATCTGTCTTCTCGAATCGCCCATTAAAGTAATGTTATAAAGTCAGTCATAAACTGATTAATTTATGCATTTCATCTTGCAATATTTCTTGATGAGGACCTCACGATTTTGTTTCATCAACAGTTATCGTGTCGGTTTTTCCTTGGACAGATACCTGAATGTTGATGTCAGCTGTGTCATTCTGGTATGGTCGTGTGTAGGTGTACTTTGCTAGTGCATTGTCTGTATCATCCGCGTTATAGTGTATCGAAGTGGAGTCTATGATTGTGAAGAGTTTTGCATGCCAACATTTACATGGAATGTGTGGTATAGACTTAAAGTGGAATTCAAAACGCCATAAAAATCTGAAGTACTAGCAAATAAGGTTTTTTAACGATGAAACAAAACATTCCAAACATCGTAAATGATCGTACATCATATATGTTTATTACGTTGTGTAAACTTTGTGGTCGACAATTATTTGGCAAGTTTGTGACAGCAATTTTGTGACATCTTAAAAGCAGAGAAGAGATTCTCCATCAACAATTTATAGACAAAATCGTTGACGATAATGACGACGTTTTCCTTTACCTATTTAATTAGTGTCATAAGGTCGAACGGTTCTCAGTTCACAGTTCTTCGTAATTTACGAGAAAATATCTAAGACTACCTACCAAACGAGAAATTCTTGTATACATAAATTGTAATGAATTTTGCTTGAAACGGCTTTGATGAGTTCCATGATAATTACAAATTGGAGGAATTTGCATGTCAAGGTGTCGATTTATCATCATTATTACCTCAGAAGAAAGCAATTCCGTATATTTAAAAAAAGTAGGTTCTATGCAATAACAGAACACCATATGGTGATGATAGCGTGAATGTGATGGTAAATATATAATTGGTTTCTAAAAAACATCTTCACCGATTTCCAAGAAATTTTGCATATTATGTAGCTTCAATCACGCCGTATTTATGTTTAATGGAAATGTAAATAAGCAATATGAAAGAAAAGACGCCGAGAGACGCGCAATCGTTCAGCTTTTAATGCAATTTGCATATCAATTAACAGAATTATACCTATCATGATGAAACCTACATTTGCTAATGCTTAGTTGAGTTGTATAGAAAGTTGCTGTGCATACATAAGTTTCTGAATCTCTTGCATTTAGGACATTTTCAATATAGTCACGGTTTGGCATTGCTAGAACTTAATTTTGAACGGTTAAATAAACTTTATCGTGACTGATAGTCGGTAAATTACAATGAAAGATGCTAGTCGTCGTCATCGTCATCTGCCTATCTCAGTGTACTGTTGGACGTAGACCTCCCCCAATGAGCACCGTCGCGCCCTGTCCTCGGCTTGTCGCATCCAGTATCTGCCTAAGATGCTAAGATGAGATGAAAAAATGACGAAAAAAAAATGAAAAAGATGCCAGACAAAATCATAATACAGCCACATTACTGTCTTACTTTACTAAATTTTGGACTACTCCAACTAGTAAATACTTAGAAGTGAACAGTTAAATAACGCAAGTTCCAACGAAAGATGCTAGGTATAATTAAAATACAACCACACAGCTGCCTTGGTTGGTAATGCAACCTTGAATAGACTCGTTTCCTTCACATGGCAGGAAGTGATACTATCCTCTATGTAACAATACCGATTGTCACCATTGTTGACTGCTGTGGGAATATCTCTATATACATATATTACGTTGTTATTCTATTTCATATGTTGTTGGTTTATCCATGACTTCGATAGAGCATTAACCTTAATAATTCGCAAGGAATCTTTCATCCTTTGAAATCAACCGTTTAGGAAATGATTTTTAAATCTGTTTACATAGTCTGCGTCTTTTCCTAAGGTTTAAGTTGGCACCATGCCAAATTTCAAATAATTTGCTGCATTATATTCATTTTAATACAGAACGTGTGTAGGATTATGAAAAGACTACCATAAAAACTGGCCTCAAATTTTTTTCAAGTGTTAAACCGATTTATTTGACGTATTCTCTGCTTTGAGTTAAGCAAAGCGTGGACGGAACAAGAAAATCTCACACACTCCATCGGCTCAATTACATAATAGATGTTCATACGTGGATGAAACTGTGTCGGCCGGCTCGTACCTCACGTTTAACTAAATATCTTACGAAGCGTAGGAAATGAGTAGGTATGAGTTGTCCGTGACCTTAGTGCAAAAACACATGGCGCGTTTTTCTTCCCGTGCGCTCGTAACGTGGCTCATTTGTATTGGTAGCATGCTCTATAAGGTGTTTCCTTATTCGCTTACTTTTATTTTGAAGTCCACACACATCATATTTCTTATTTATGCCATCTTTATTCATGGCAATTTATAGAATTAAAAGCTTTCTGAACTAATTCTCATTAACTGCGGAGTTATCAGAACTATCTATGGGCGTTGGTGGTGACGTACTGAAAATGGTCAATAAATTATCTATCGCAACGCCCCATAAGCTGCCACCCTTAGCGTTCGATAGTTCAGGTAGAGGTAGACGAAAATAGAAAACTCAATAACCAACAACGAAATGTTTACACTAACACAATATGTACTCGCCACTCGGCCCAACCGGTGTTCTGTTATCTGTGAAGCAACGGGGTATGGATGTCGGTTAGTTTTTGTGTGTCCACCTGGTTTTGATCGATATTGTTGTATTTTGGAAATATGAAGATGTGTTTCGAAAACTGGTGAAATGTGGGAGTGTACTATACTCCTCTAATTACCTCTTGGGAGATTATATGCATTACGTGTTTCGAAAGAAATGTTATGCTTGGGAACGTGAATGCGGTTCAATTCTCGTGGTTCAGATCCGAATCGGTGATTAAGAGACTTATTTAAGATATTTTTTTTTTTCCAGATATTCTCGTCAAATTTCTATGTGCATTTTTTGAGACGAAAGATTTTCTTACAATAAAAATTCCTCCGGGGTACGTTTCACCTGCAATTTGTACTGTTTCCTTATGTTGTTTTCGTATAGAAAACAACCGGTTCGTTATTTTTTCGTTTCTTTCAAAGTCACCCAGCGTGAGGTACGTGCCAGAAAACTTTTCACATGGAGCGCTTTATGCTTTCATGTATATGTACGTCGTCGGCTCATACTATCCGCGACTGTAAAATGGTTACCTACCGGTATACTCGATCGATTAAATTCTTGAAAAGCAAAAGGAATGCCAGGAAACTTGAGAATCTGGAAATCCAAAATCGATTGCTGAATGTGTCATATCGTTTTTTTCTGTAACGTACTATAAGAAACTGTTTTATAAATGGATATACGCCGCGATGACACAACTTGAAAATTGTTTTAGTTTGGCATTTTACGGCTGGACCTCATCCCTTGTGCATTCTGCAGTCAAATTTTCTTAGTTATTTCGGTATTGACTTCTCCTGCTAGCACTTACAATCTTTAAAATTTCACCAGGTATAGGAGATATGAGATTGGGAAATATGTTATTGAAGGTAGATTTTTCGCCTCCAGTAAAAAAAGAGTGGGTTGGACGAATGACAAAAAAAAGCACTCCTTAAGATTTTGAAATAAGTGATATAGATAGAGACTGCCGCTGGAAGGATATGAATTTGGCTCTAAATCTAGAGTATTTGAACTATTCCAATTTTTATGGGTTGTTCAGAAGGAAAGATGACTTATCTATCTGTGTTGTCTTATATATTTAAGTCAAATTAAAATTTTGCAAATTGTAAAATGTAAAGACAGCATTTACTTACCTTGTAATCATATCAAAGCTAGTAATTAATATACATCTCTTCTGATGGCAATATCCTAGATTTATCAGCGAATCTGCCAGCTTTATACTTATCTATTATTTCTTCTGTTTTGTATCAGTCTTAAAGATGTAAAAGTCAAAATACACCAAAAAAGATGTTAGATCTTATTTATATGTCCAATTCTGTGGACTCGGTAACCCGCAAGAAGAAGTTATTAGAAATATAGGGGTATTTCATCTACTTCTTATTCTCAATGTTAGTTGTCACTGTTTGATATAGTGGATTCTCTTGCAATTTCGAAACTATCTTGGATTGTAAAATGTCTTAGCAGTTTTTAAACTTTCTCCTCTCGACGTGTTCGCAGGAATTCAACACGCGATCGGCGGTCTGGCATCGAAGCCGGAGCGCGATCTCCTGATGCAGGACTTCATGACGGTGGAGACAACCAACTTCCCGCACGAGGGCTCCAACCACACGCCGGCGCACCACTACTCCGAGTTCAAGTTCAAGACCTATGCGCCCATCGCCTTCAGATACTTCCGCGACCTGTTCGGCATACAGCCAGATGACTTCCTGGTGAGCGATAAATTTATTATTATTATTTTTTTTTATTTGGAAATGGGCTCGCGTTTGGCTGCAATTTCATCTGACAGAAAACGAAATGCAGCCTAGGATATAGCACGCTCGCCTTTATATATTTATTCATATATATACTTTTTGTATTGTGATACGTTTATAGTAAAGATGCGAGATAGGACGTGTTTAACGCTTAATCGCGTCTATTACCAGGCAATCGAAGGTGTATGATGAGTTTGTGATGGGCGTGAAATAAATGTAGAATTATGAATGAGAATGAGATAAATGAGAATGAGAGTAAATCAATTCGTTATGTGCTATGTATGTGTAGTAATGTCTGTTGAATAATAATAATAATAAATATCTTGGTACATTTCCAAACACGGTTATCTGATCCTAAGGTGGGCAGAGCCTTTGCTTCGGTAACCAGACGGCTGATAAAGTAAATATGTATATAAATACACTAAGTATATAGTATATACTTAAGAGGTTCTTACTTTTCATCATTGTTACTTTTTGCCTTTTCAATCTTTGAAGCTTACGGTACAGCAGATATGATAACAAAAGGTTCTCTTTAGGTATATACAGGGTATTACGTAAGCATTTCACAGTGATGTAGTTTATTCATGAATAATAATAAAGTTTCTTTCTTACAGTGATAGCCTAGTGGTTAAGAATTCAGCCTCTCACTCCGGGAGTGCTGGGTTCCCAATCCATGACGCGCATCTCTTTACAAAAGTGCG
>DWED01000559.1:0-10914 GCA_018245795.1 Protelbella ruficauda | reverse complement strand
CCTGCTCTAAAAAAATTTTTTTTTTAATTATATGTCGATCAGGGAGAGGGGGGGGGGGTGGGTAAAATGGTCACAGTTTTAAATCTGTTAAGTAGTAGTTGCAATCTTCTTCTGTCATAGTGCTAAATCTATTATATTTGAATATTACCTCAGGCATTGTTATCTGATTTTTTGTGACATGGATATCACGAGAATCACATGAACGTTCGCACCCGTAACTAATATTTAAATATGGTATGTGGATATATGGCCGATTGGGAATCGAATTATTTTGCAAACTCTACGCGGCAGTGAGACAAACTGTCTTATTGGCGAAAAATGGAATAAACGTACTTTAAAATAGGATCAACCCTAAGTTATGAAAAAATATACTTGTAGTAACTATGCGTAATCGTATAAGTATGCGTATGCGTAGTAAGTAAGTTGTAATTTTGATTATATATTGCATTCATGTAGATGAGAAAATAAATATTCACATATCAAAATGTCAGCCCATTAAAATATTTGTCCGGGAATCAAACCTCAAACCATTACTGAAGGAGAATAGTTAATTGGTCATTGTTCCAATTAGGCTCTGCTTAATTACATACATAATTGTGGTCTATTCCGAACATTACGTTCAATTATTTAAAAAAGAGAAAATTCTCAGCCGTTACGAGATGAAGTTAGATATAGACATAAAGAGTACAAAAATCCAAATCGCTGAATGTTCTGGCGTCCATTGTGCTCTTACAATTGTTATTCGAAATTACAGAAACAGTTATGCCAGCATTACGCTTGTAAATAACGACCCGAGTTATTAGCGGCGGCGGGAAGCGGAGTTCATTTTTTATAAATATTTAATGACTGACGTTTTTGGTGCATAATTGAAAACAGACAGCATATGTAGAAGGCATTTAAATGTCCCAGGTATTAGGACATTTAAGAGTTTTAATGAATGTGACTTTCATAAGCGGAATACTATTCAAATTCGTCATTACTGTTATTACAAGTTTGTCAGGATATGGCACAAAATATGAAGGTGATTTAAAAAGCTCTAGGAACTTCATTGGTCAGTATTGATATGGGTTGACCATAGTTCATGATGGTAAAACTCTCTGTTTAATATTTGATTCTTGCCGCTAAGTGCTGTGTGGTAACAGCCAATAGGACGAAACAAAAACATAGCATCACACTTGTATTCCCTCGACGGGGTAGGCAAAGTTTATGTCTAAATTACTAAAAAAATATTTACAAACCTGCTTTATGATAATGGAAACGGTTAAATTTAAATGTAACAAGTTTTTACATTTAATTAAAGTCTGCTAACTGGCACATGGCCAAGATGGCAGATTATGGCCTTAACTCTTATCTTTCAGAGAGGAGACTCTTATCCAACAGTGCAACGATAAAATAAAGTGATGATGATAAAACTTTATAAACGCTTGTGTTCATTTCCTGCGCCAGCGTTTACTTGATCACCTGTCGCCGGCCATTAGCGAAGGTTCTTGACTCCGCCTGTCTCCGACTGTCACAATCAGAATATGGTTTTGTTATCCCGATGCAAAATACCTATGTATGCATGTATTGAATTCCTTGGCAAAACAATTTGGGTAGATTTTTATTAATCGTCGGGTCATTATTACTCATTCAGTGAAATGTCAGCTATTTTATTATCAGGCTTATTATTTTATTATATTTGTATTATTATTTTTATTCCTAGCTCAATGTCATTACAATGTATAATATGACACTTGCTATCACAAAAATTAACCATGTTTTTTATGTTACAGATTGAGGCGCTACCAGGACTTCATATCTAATATAATGGGCTAGTGCTACTACGTGAACTCGCAACATGTTGAACGAAAGTCGCGAGCGAATTCGACGTGAGAGGGAGAGGGAGAAGAACACATATACCTCTCCTCGTCTTGCCTTACGGCGTGTGCTGCTATTGGCTGAAGGTCGGCAGTTTCGTGAAGCGGCTGCTATTTTGTCACGATTGGGACCCGGCGTATTGCAAAGCGTGGCTTCGGAGCTGCCAATAGATTTGCTGGTCGAAGCCCTGCCTCATTCTGCGCATTTGATAGAAACGCTTCTAAACAGGTAAGCTTTATTATACTGTAATAATTTAGATTTACTAATCTATAACGAGATAATGTGAACAAGAATGAAATTACACTCAGAGACAAAATAGATGTTAACCGACAAGACAAAGGAATTATACGATTTAAACTGTAACATGTAAAATTACTAGTTTATTTTTATGAAATGTAAGTATGTAAAGCAGCCATCACATTTTAGCTGCCGGGTATAGACACATATAAACACATTATAGGTACATTATACATTGTATTCTAATTGAAGTAAGAAAATACTCGTATAGTGAATTAAATTCACCGACATTTTCAAATATTGGAACAATAGTTTTTAATAACGTGAATATTGCAAGAGATGCGTATGACATGATTATGAATTTTCTCGTGGAACATGCAGTGTTGCATATTTAACTTTTTGCGACTAGATAGAGATTCGAGTTAGTTCCGCTTTGTAGGATATGCGAGGCGGTAGCGCATTATGAGCGAGCGAGAAACGAGTAAAACTCGGAGTAACTTGCGCGTGTTGCTATCCGCTGTCTAAACGTTTTCATAAATGTAATATACAATATTATACCAAGATAAATTACGATATATTACAATATATTCTCTATAGTAATAATGCTCGAGGAACCGTAATCGTACCTATAATCTTTACGTAAACAAAATATTTGAAAAGATATAGCAATTCATATCTCGTTATAGCAAGATATATTATTACTTAGATAATAATCGCAAAGGTTATTACTATAACATAGCTCTGCGGTAGTTTGCCAAAGTATATTATAGCATGGTATATTAATATATATTATAGCTATATATAAAGTTAGGAGATTATAAATGGCTACGTTCACACAATTGCTTCGACCATATTACATGTAATTCACGTGAGATAAATGGAGCGATTATATGTATTACATAAGCCGTCAATGTTATATTTTTTATGTTCTAGATTAACTAAACACAATGACTGTTAAGGCGTACCGAAAACAGCTTAGTTTTTGTACAGATAATAAAAATAAAACTTTGATATTTGAAACAGGACCGATTGATCTCAAATTAGGTAGATTCCGTGCTTTCCGTGCGAGCAGGTGCTCTGGTAATGCGAATATGGGTAATATAAGTACGCTACTTATATAAATTTCTAAATATATATCTATATAGACAGTTTTACATTTTACAAGCCATGAAATCTCGATTCATAATAGAACCGCTGACTACAGGAATGACAGTTAATTTGTAGGGTAGTGATCCCTTTGTGATCAGAACGACTTCAATTAAGGTCGATTACAGGAGTATCGTTGCTGAGGGCTAAGTTAACATTATAAAAGGCTTTCAAGATAAACATAGTACTTATCAGCCTATTTGCAAGTAAATACAAAGTTACTTTTAGACGATTAACGTTAAATTTACTTCTGCTTACGGAAGTAATTAGATTTTTTAAATTTCTTCTGCCATCCGAGGGATTACCATGTGTTGTGTGTTAAAAGGAAGTTTATATTGGAATAATGCTGAATCAACGGAGCGTGAAGGTAAACAAGTTAGCGAGTAATGTAACAGCGCAATGAACACCGACTCGTATGAAATTCGAGACATCTCCGGCGAAGGGAATCTGATTCGAATTACACAATCACTTTGTAAATTTTCATCAATTACCTTTGCAAATTAAGAATGAGGCAATAACGAATGTTTGTTTACCCTAAAACTTATTTTAGGGTAACTAATCTCGTAGAATCTTTTGTCCAAGATTCAGCTGAAAATGTGGAAGAAGCACGGCTGGTTGCAATGATAGGGATATTTGGCACTCCGTACTCTATGCCTACCTCGTACCTCGTGAAGATATGTATGTATGTAAGATTCAACTGATGAAAACCAATGCTGTGGTTTCGACTTCTGCTAAGCAGTATCGGTTGGACTGATGTGTTCTGATCTGTTTTAGTTCAGATAGAAATTGTATGGGCTACGAGAATCACATAGATTACTTGCTATTGTCTGTTGAATCGTTTGTTTGTGGTCCTCAGTCAAGCCTAATAGGTCATTATACCTCATATTGACTCTGAATTATTTTATTAAGCTGTTGATTGATGCATCACTAATTCCTTAACAATTTTATTAGTTGATTTAATCTCAAATCTCAGGAGTAATTATGGTATAATAACCCACCGTTTATGATCTTGCAGAGTCCTGAGAAACAGTTACGGCAAACAAATTATATAATATGAAACCATAAAGATATTACGATAAAAATGTCTGGTAGGTGTAAAGTAGTTATAAAATCGGACATATTACGTGCCGTTTGTTATGAGGTGTTTTGTGACCGCGAACATATGTGAATATACATAAATGCAAAAGGCCAATAAAATTTGTGGCCAATAAACACCCGATCATATTTCCCAGTGTCAAAGATGTGTCCGATGTGCGAATAAGTTGTGAAGTCTGTAACTTGGTTATCAATTGATATACATGTCCGATCGGCAGGTTCGGAGCGCAAGGGCACGATCACAGGTGAAAGTGACGTTTCCCGTTCGACCGGTTCGATTCCGGCGGTCCGTCTGTGCGCGCCGAATTCTCGTAAAACTTTTACTGATAGCCAAAAAAGTTGTTTCGAGTGTGGCGAAACTTTATAAAATTGTCGGGCCAAAAATGATGATTTTCGATGATGTATTGGTGAATTCACCAACAGTTGGCTTAAATCATCTTTTCGACTAATTTAACGCTTTTGACATTTGTATAATATTTACTTAAAGCTCGAAGGTATGGTTCGAAGTGTACCCACCACGATGACTAATTTTCTCGGTTTAAGTATGTAATGCGACAATAATTAAATTAAAAGAAGTGGCAACTCAATGTCTAGACTGCATATATGTAGTTTAAATTACATGCGCACTGCATGTTTTATATTTCGTGATAATAGCTGAGACAAATGTAAATTAATGTTTTAATTAGTTCTACATCTGTTTTAAACATAGTCGAATATTTAAATAATTAGCAATAAAAATTTTATAATTCACCGAGGTAATGGTGCCAGTGTTTTGGGAACCCTGCCTCCCTCATAAGGACATTTTAGCTGAAGTTTTGTTATATAAATATTTTTTTTTTTTTATTTTATTTTTTTTAATATTATTATTATTATTATTTTCAAAATGTCTCATATTAAAAATATTGAAATAGTAATAAAATATAGATGTTATAATATATAGAAATTATAAAAACTATTTAATGTACGATTATAATGGAATAAGATATAAAAGCAAAATTTTCTAGTTACTTTAAAGAAGAGGCAGGAAACAATCGATAGCAAACAGTACTGTTAAACAAACAATACAATTCTAGATGTCACCATAAAAACATACTTTCCTCAAGTTTCCACCATTGAGAATGATATCTCTAAGCTGTAACAATGAGCAAGTCTATCGGCATTGAGAACTTTCATACTCTTGGAATGAATTGTTGTCATCATACTTTTTATATTACCGTTACTTCGAATAAATTTGTGGGAATTGATGAACGAGATACGATAATCATTACATGTATTGACATTGATTAAATCATTACATTTGTAATGTATTCGTTCTAGTAAGAAATAGAACAGATCGCACTGATTTTGGTAGCTTACAGCCCGATTAATTTTACTTAATGGGATAGCAGATGCTTTGTTTTGTTTTTGCTCATTGTATTTTCCCATTTTCATTGTTCACAACAGTTCTGTGAGAAGAGGCAACGATGATTCAATGTAAGAAGTAACCGCTATTTGAACTTGTGTCATGAAAATGGTAATGCGTTTTTTTTAATCGATATTCATTTGTCTTTTCCGATTCTGAGGCAAGTCTTGCAGAATATGCACTATGATATACTTAATTTTTTTTACAACGAAGTACTTACTACTGTGATGGGGTCACAAGTATTGCCAAGATTTATGCTTGATGCATTTTTGAAAGTCGTTGATTGGTATTAGAAGTAGTTTAGGCAGATAAAAATGAAATAATAGAGTAACTGGTCGTCGGTTTAGCTAGTCGTTTCTATAATTTGAGACTACTTATAGACTTAATGAGAGACTGTATTAGCAATTTAAAAGCTATAGGGAACTATTAAATAAAAAGCAACTACGTGTATTAAACACATATAATAAGAGACGGATAATAGGGACTCTGTGAACTCATGTTTGAATGAACCAATTGCTGTTTGGTATTTTCTGTTCAAAAATTCACGTTAGCATAAAAGTAATGAAATGTTTTTCAGCTTGAAATATTATTTGAAATTCTTTCTTTTCATAGGTTGATATCCTTGGAAGTGACCCCCCGTCCGGAACTACAATGCGAGGCAGTGGCATGGAGGCTGGTGGGACTTCTCGGCGGCGACCAGGGTTCGGGGCTTCGAGCTCGTACCGCGAAGCTTGCAACTGCCCTGGTGCAATATAGCCCTGATTCTAAGGAGACGGTGGATAGTCGGAGAAGACAGCTTGATGCTGCTGTTCAGGGTACGTAAAGTTTTATATACCATAATAGGAAAAAAATGTAGACATACAAGACCAGTTGTTAAGTCAGTAAGTTAAACAGCTATGATTATCCAGAGGTAGAGGCCTAAGTATAAACATATCCAAGATGGAGTGTCATTGTATCATATTACTAGAATGTGTTAATGATGTATTGAAGTTGTAGTCACACGTTTTATGAGTTCATTTTAACGTGCTCATAGACAGAGTTATGTACATACTTTAATAAAAATAATATGCGTATTATCGTGTGAATGTGTATCTGTTTTAACAAACTCAACTTTTCTCGTCACATTTTACGTAAGTGGTAGAAATTTTCGGGGATCCAACAATATGTCATTAAGCACTTAATCATCATATGTTACGTGTGGGTGTAAACAGTGGCGTTGGACATCGCTTTCTCTTTTATGGCTCGGTCGTTGCAATTAACACTATCTTTTATTGCTAAGCGTTACTTGTTATAAGTACTTACGTTTATGGAAATACCTGCCATTCGCCTGGGATCCTCCTCCGTTTCTAATTTTCACCATTAAATTGAAAAGTCACCGGTTCAAAAGTCTTGAAAAGTCAGTCGCTGGTTGCTATGTTAAGGTTTTGGGTTTTTAGACTAAAGTCACTTCTTGTAACGTTGAAGGAAATCATTTTAAGGACACGCAGATGTTAGATTTCGCCCGTAATGTTCTCTATGGCGTGTGACATCTGCCAGCCCGCATTTTGCTAGCGTGGTAATATGACCTTACTTTTTTCATTCTAAGGGGAGACCCATGTTCAACAGTGGAATGTTAAAGGGTTAATGACGGTAACGATTCATACATAATAGAAATGAGAATCCGATCTGATTGTTTTACATATTCTCTGACATACGGAAGCTCTTATGAAATCTGCGGCGATTATAAATCAAGGGCCATCCACGGACCTTCACGAACCGTTTCAGGGCCGATCGCATCCTGTCTTGCCTAACTAGTCAGATTGTTAGTAATAAAAAATATCTTTGGAGCTGATAGCGTGTCGTTTCAGAGTGAATGCTTCATAGTGTGTACTAATATATTACGATTTCTTAATAACGTCAGCCTTGTGTTTAGCCAAAAATGACCGAATTAACACATAATCATAATGTTTGCTGCAATCGCGTATTGTGATTTTAATTCAATTGTGGTGGAATATGTTAATCGTCAATTGTATAAAATGGTTATGAGTTTTGTGGTACATGTGAGAAAATGTGGAACTGATGAAATATTGGCAAGTATGGATGACATATTCTGACAAGGATATGTTCTTGTCCTTCTTATTTTGAGAGGAAACTCGTGGCCAAAATGGACCGATGAAATTAAATGATAATTCAAATAAAAGGGACGAATTATTTAAGTATTCTATGTAACATTTGTCTCTATGTTATAGAAGTATTTAAATTTCATTTTTTATTACTCCTTTTCAATATATTGACTGATTATATAAGATTACTTAGAGACGTTTCTGCTACTAATGATTAGATTTGATCATTTTTTGTCATAAGTCGTCCTTTCTCATTCTTCTGATAGTAATCTACTGGGTTGTCGAAGCGTTTCGGTGTTTTTGTTTTTAAACGAATAAACCAAATGGTACTTTTCGCTTCCCTTAGCAGTATGTTAGTCTGGGATCTAATAGAGAGGGTAGATAATAATATTCGAAAAACAAACACACAATTGAGAACTGATTTGAAAACGCTGAATTTGTATATATTTATTAACTAATATTACATCAAAGATTTTTACGAAAAAATCGTATGAATTGTTTGATTTGTAAATTAACATCATGCGTCATGGTTCAAACATATTCGCTTACCATTATTTACATAATAAATGATGTAACACAACGTCCCCTCTGGAAGGTTGTAAGATTAAATCTCTTCTAATTTTCAAGATTTAAAGATAGATAAGATCAATTGTATCCCAAAAGCTTCAGTTATACGTCGGTAAAAATTTGCATTTACAGTTAAAGAAACGTTGGTTCTGATATTGGTTCTGTTATCTTATGAAAGTGGCAATCTGGTGCGTTGGTTACGTACAGCTTACCACAGTTAAAAATATTACTGTCGAACTTTTAATATAATAGAATGTTCTAAAAAACTCTTTATTAAAATTGCAGATGGTCACAAATACCTCTCTAACGTTAATCATTCGGCATATCAGCCACACTGGAAATATATTTTCACCTTCCTCGCAAACCGGACGAGATAATTCTCAGGATATAGAACGCTTAATGGGCTGAGTTCCCCTAGATTACATCTATTTACGAGTAATTTCCTGAATAGAGTAGCTCATAAAATGTCGAGGTTCTATTTGTCTAAGGGCAATCAGTTAGTACTTATAATTCTTAAGCTATTTCCTTTGAGTGCGAGCAAACGTTCAAGTCCATTAAACACTGGCATCTTAATTTAATTAAGCATTTATGTATATTTATTTGTACCCTTGCCATTGAAAATTTTATATTGGCGTTATAAATTTAATAAATGCCTTTTGAACATTAATTGAAGTAAATATGTTTATAAATCCCTGTGTCAATTTAAGTATTGTCAACCGCATCGGCTTTCATTAATAATTTAATGGTGTGATTTTGTAGACAAAAATAATTTTTGTAATTTTTTACCAGGACTAGGAACACATGGCCTGACAGCAGACTCTTCAGGCTCACTGATCTCCCTGCACGTAGCGATGAAGAATGAGCTCCAGCGGCATGTGGAGGTTTACAAGCAGGCGCTGCACAAGTTGGAGGAACTGGTATGGCGTGAACAGCAAACTTGTGTGATAATAGTATGAACTCATATTTAGATGATGGGCTCATGTTTTTAATTATAATTTCATATGAACATATTACAGTTTACTAACTTGCTTTAAGTACTTTGTTTATAGCAAAGTACATGATATGTGTTCATAGTCGATAATATCATTGTTTTTAACGTGGTCTACGGTTCATTTACAAATATAAGTTATTTCAAAAATACACAGTAACCTTGTCAGTTTCCTTCACCAAGATGTTTCATTAATTTACCGTTTCTCTTTCTATGCAGTCTTCAGTGACAGTAAGCCAGGATCCAGCGTCATCGTCGCATCAGCGTCTGTTGGCACTCTCCCACGCTGACGTGGAGCGACGTCTCATCGACAACAAATCCCTCCTCACCATCGTGGACAAGCCGGCGTTGCGCCAGCTGCCCACTCTAGTGGCTTCTTTATCAGCCAGGGTTGAGAGCGACAAGGCAGTGCTGGCTTGTGTTGGACAAATAAAGAGAAGCGACCCGACGCTGGATTTGAGCGATACTAGGTGAGTAATTTTATTAAAAACAGTAAGAGAATATTTGTTTATGTGTATATTGTTGGTTTCATTTAGCGAGTATGACTTAAACTAAATATTTTGATGTGTCTATCTGATAAGAAAGATTAAGAAGTAAAAGAGAATCTATTTGTGTTAAACGATGAAGTATAAAATTAGGTGAAACTCAAAACGAGATATTGAAATAACAGTCGATCTCTGTCGCTAATAGGGGGCAAGCGAGTATTATATCACCTTATTATAGAACACATTGGAATGTCAGAGGTCGTCTCACAGTTATTAAGAGTCAATTTAAAATCATTACTTGTATAAATTTACACGGTTATGAAACATAATATGAAACCGTAGGTAGCGGTAGGTTGATTAATCTATAAAACAAAAAATCCGGAACAACATTTGAAATTGCATCATCCGGTCGAACAACATTCATAATAACAATATTTAAACCGCGGTCAAAACAGCTTGCTGTAAACATATATTAAAATTCCATTTCCTCGTGGATGTACGCGGTGATAGCATCTCACGAGGAAGAGGAAGATTCTTTAACGCTTCTTCATTATACATACGTATCAGTTACGAACACAATGCGTTGATGTGATTGTGATATGAATAACATTAGTGGTTGGGTTGAATGGTTTTTTCTTCACCTTACTTTACAATATCATTTCATCAGTCATCTGATATCGGATTGTGGATATCGAAGACTTCTGTAAAATTCTCTCGGTTGTTTCATGAAACTTCACGTAAACTCGGCCCATGTTTACAATGGACTTGAAACAATTAGTTGTTCTTGACTTCTATTTATATTATATACATTTTCAGTTAAATTTACAGCAAAACGTAATTAAGGTGCCTGGAAGTAGTTATAACACAAAAAAGGAAGTGCAAAATTTCTACAATAAGAGTCTAATTTTTATACAATTTGCCTTGATACGTAACATTTGGTCATCAAGTGGCGACCACGTCTCGGCAAGAGAAGCGTAGGTCGCCCTCCTACCAAATGGTCTGACGACCTGAAGAAGACAGCGGGAAGCTGCTGGA
>DWED01000558.1:0-10916 GCA_018245795.1 Protelbella ruficauda | reverse complement strand
AACTCTATGATTTCGACGCGTCACTCTTGTTCCGCGTTCCATTGATTGATCATTGACGCCTTTGTCTATGGCTCTCTAAATTTATTTTTGTATTAGAAATGGGCAACCATATCCACAGGTCGTCGTCGTCCAGTGGACCGCGGAGCGTGTGTTGGGTTTAAAAAGGTGCTATTGGCGTTCAATGCTTAAGATTTTACCGGGTCTTGTTATACATAACGTCCATAATTGCTCTATTGTAGGCTTTTAATGACAATTTGTAATGAGCTCTGTAGAAATTGTAGGGAGACGATGTGTAAAGAGTCGAATAATCACAGAAAAGTTATGGAGATTGAGTCGCACATTAAATTAAAAGTATTCCTAAGGTTATCGGCTCTTTTGGTGTCATGCCCGTGTCTTAACTTTGGCGAACACACGCGACAATGAGATTTTACGAAATTTTTCATGTAGTCTCAGTTATAATACACCATCTTGTTAAATTCCCCGAAGATAAAGAAAGTGTTACACTCTAGAAGATTTAAAGAAATTATATCAACATAATTCTATGGAAAGTTGCTAACTCAGTGTTGCTGTACTGTATCTAGCATGTAGTAAATAATAAAATAATGATGATTTGTAAACATTAAAAAATGGCACGTTTCTCTAGTTAGTTTACAATAACGCCAGAAACATAGAGGGACCTTGAATGGGATTATTGTGGGTCCATGTTACAGTTTAGTTTTATAAAAAAAAACTTCTGAGACAAAGATCCTGCGTAGTTAAGTTGTTGTTAACTGTTGCTAATTATTTGAAAGATGACTATTTTTTTAGATGTACATAAATCTTAAAAATGATTGCCAGTTAGCTTTATAATTAATTAACGTACATTCTTGTTAATGTGTTCTATTGAAAATGTTATTGAGGTGTTTAAAGATATATTATGATATGACAATAAGCTGCGTCGCTCTGCACTTCAACGAAAGTTATTAAAGTGTATGGAAAACTATCGTCGTGTTAGTAGTTAGTATCACAGACACGTTTTTTGTTTGACAAATTTCAAATGCAAATTATGATATTTCTTTGTGCAATATTCCCATAATGATGCTATTTTATTTGTAGACACGAAAATATTGACACGCGAATTTCACAATCGAAGAAATGGTTGAGCACATGATCTATATAGGTTTAAGACGTTTTAGAACAACTTACCTAGATAGTTCAAGAATTGGACAACGGTTTCCGGGGTTAAAATCGGTAGTAAACCGTATACATCGAGAGGAAGTTCGAGAACGAAAAGGAGAGTTGAAAGATTTCTTTTGCAATATTACACTTCCTTTTCGTTATATCGA
The DNA here is from genome assembly GCA_018245795.1 of Protelbella ruficauda. Classification (NCBI taxonomy): domain Eukaryota; kingdom Metazoa; phylum Arthropoda; class Insecta; order Lepidoptera; family Hesperiidae; genus Protelbella; species Protelbella ruficauda. The sequence goes on along the minus strand of DWED01000558.1, from coordinate 9,591 downwards.
ATTTAAAACCTTTTTTTTATGTATTTTTGCGGGGTTTTTAATTCGAAATTACTGTCGATAACGTCTTATTTTACGGCGCAGAGGCCGTAGAAGCCTCAATGTATGTACATGTTATTTTTTGTAAAAAAGTGAGGTCTTGCTTGTTCGATGTGTGGGTTTTAATTCTCAACACTGATGTACGTGCAGTGCCTGACCTGACAATGAGCAATGTGAACACAGAATAAATAAAGAGAATATTAATATATTGTAAATAAAATGTGGAAAGTAACAAAACTTGCCTTTTATTCAATAGATAATATATATCTTTTAACCTTGTAGACCTTTTCCTTTAAGGATAGATATCTATCCTGATATAAATTTCCTGTAATTTATTATTTCTGTTATCTGACAGAAGTAATAAATTACAGGAAACTTATTCCCACGGAAGTTTAATATACCTAATTTAGGAGGTAACTATAATTGGGTGCTATACAAATGTAGTTTAATAATAAGTTGGAAAATATTCTGAGATACATTTTAAAAATTTTGGAGACTACTTCCATAGGTATTTGCAAACACATGTTCCCTTTGCATCATTTATTTCTTGAATTATTAGTGAATTTTTTGAAAACAAATAATTATTATACGAATTTAAAGATTGCAATTTTTTTCTAAAACTGTTTTTTCTGTCACCTTCAGACTTTTCTGTCGCCTTTAAATTAAAGAGTTCACGATATTACGTGGTTATTACTATGTAGAAAATAAGAAAAAAATTAACACCACTTTGTTGATTTAAAAAATAATTTCTAATAATTCTGATGATGGTACATCATCATCTACAAACACATCCACTGCAGTATTATCTACAAGTGTGAATAGATGACAGCAATGTATTTCCGCGTCATAACAGTTCCGATGGTTCAGCACGGTGTGTACTGTAGAGTGTGTCAAGTAGGTGCCGTAATGTCGCAAGTGTCGCGCTGCGGTCTCGCTCGCCACAATGCGCGGAAGTGCCGGTGCCTCGAACACCCTTCCGCCATTGCTGGACACGTAGTTTAATTAGATCAGTATGTCAATAGTGAAGGGATTGTTCACATCGCACAATGAAACACGACAAGCGACGTTTTCGTTTTTTTTATTTTTAAATACTTTGTTTTATTCCAATAAGTCATCAACTAATCTTATTTAGACGATAAAATATATAACACCTGTAAACTTTGTCCACCAAAAATGTAACTTTGGAAATTCAAACTTTGGGCACGTTCGAAAATGAGGCTGGTTTGATAATTATTTATTATTACGTGAACCACATCCGCTATAAAAAAAAAAAATCTTTGCCTTTAGAAGCTTAAATCCGGCTAATAGGTACATATGTGTGATATTCAAAATGCATGGACATATACGATTCAACATACATGTTTGGTAAACAACCATTATCGCTTGTGATGAATTACAAGCTTAGTTTCACAGTGTGTATAAGATTTTGGTGATGATACACAAATGTGGACTCAAAATTATCAGTAGAGCTCATCTGCAAGTCCTGAGGTTGACTCATTTTAAGTTAGGATATGCACTTCTAATCCAAATATGGCCAGATGTGTCACCTACAGGATGCGGCAAATTGTTTAGCGTTCATTTAGGATATATCAGCCAACAGGTTCGATAACCAGTAGTTACTAAATCGATTGCTGTAATTATATCGCTCAGAACAGATGTTCCAGATATCCGCGTAATTTTGAAATAAGTGCTATAACTAACTATAAGTAGGTGAAATTCATTTTAAATACATAATACTTAAATTTTGTACAAATATGTATATCCTAACATTATTCAATAAAATAAAAAAGAAGAAGTACATAAAAAAACATACAAATAAACATATCCATAATCCAAGAATGTTATTAGTTCTAATCAAATAAAACTTATTTATTGCAGAAGTAATTTATTGCACAGATGAATGTATGATTCAATTCCTGTTTAGAAAGTGACATTATAAAATTAATTTATTTCTTTTGGCGCCAGTTCTTCCGATAATAGAATGATTTCATTTATTATGACGGAAGAAAACAACATACGCATGTAGATAAATATTATGTAAAGTTTCATAACTGGACTGACTTTATTGGATTCTTAATTATATCGAATAGAAAAGTTGTTTTGCGTTGGACGGTAGTGGATCGTCGGAATGGTGTCATCGCGTTACGTGAAGTGAAGGGTTGCCGAAGCGGGTTCATTATCGTTTCATTCATTGTCAGTTATTCAAAGTTCAAGGTAATATAACATAACTGAAGTTTGTAAGGTGCGTTTAAATTTATGAATAAAAATATCAAACAACTCAAAGTTCTTTTTCTGTTTTAGTTTGTACGTAGATCTAGTGCTGGTGTCTAGTTGTAAATAAATACCTACCTTAAATTGTATTTTTATTTAATTAAAAGTTAGCATTTTGGAATGGTTCTTCATTACTTTATAAATGTAGAGGTTTTGTAGAATATCACGCTATGTAAGTAGTTAATTGACGAACTTTTTATAGTTGAGAAAACAGATATCAGTAAAAAAATATATTGCAGTACACAAACTCAAACTTTCAAAATAAGACATTGTATTTAAAAACAAGATTGGTCCAGCAGTGGACGAAATTCGACCAGTAATATTTAATATTAAAAATCCATTGAAAACTTAGCTAACAATGCCTTACACAATCCGTTCAAAAGACCTCAAGATATAAAAATACTTCTATGTTAAAGTATATGATAACATTTCGTCACCTGAATGCCTGAGAACGTAAGCGCGATTAAAATAATTATTTAGATCGTGAAAGGACGTACCGAGGATGTCGGCTAGTCACATAATCTTGCGGCAACTTAAGCGTTTACACAAACATTAAGTAGAATCTTTTAAGGCAAAATCGAAACGACTTCAATTTACAAGTATTTGCACCAGTAGGTTATATGTATATATTATGTTTATATTTCTTTCAAATATATCAAAATATAAATGACCAAGATTCAAGCATTTACATTTAGAATGACCGCAAGTTCATATAACTATGTTTATAGGAATATTACCTCTAAATGATTTTTGATTAAGATTATTTGCATACCTTTAGCAGGTAGGTAGGTAAACAAGATATAATTGGATAGTTAGGTGCAAGTCCTTGAGTACCGACTTCAATATTCTAGGATGTTCCAAAACCTTCATTTAATTTTATACATTTGAGTAAAATTTTGTAACTAATATGTAAATGGAGTCACCTTTATGTCACTTGTTTCAGATCGCAATGAAGTGGAGTTAAGAGACACTGGATAAAATTTTTAATGGATATTCACCCATATAAAAATTATGCATTGTCTCTTAACTAGGGAAAAATTTTATGAGCATTTGTTACTTCCTAATAAAAAGTCGTTAAAACGTGTCGAAGGTTTCTGAATAACGGATAGGGCGTTATCATGTCCTTATATTTTCCTGCAAGGGAGATCTATCTTTGTACATTAGCAGGACGTCAATGGAAAATCTAATTTTCTTGTACTTTGGTGCAATATTTATTCCTTGAATATTTACGCTTGTATATTTTCTAATAAAGTAGTTGAATTGCGATAAAGTTACAACGAAATGGTACACATTTTAAAACGGTGTCCTAATTCGATTACTGCTTTTACCGTCACAAAAAATTAACGAATATATTTAGAAAAATTGTGGTAATTTATTAATCTCATAAATAAATGTTCACGTTTGACATCAATGTTTTTTGTTCATATTTGCAATATTGCAATTGCCGAGTGTCCTGCCTGTCTGTCTAGTGGCAACAGCGGAGGCGGTGCGAGAAGCCGTGCTCTGCGATCCCCAAATCACACATGTGTGGAGATTATGAGCAATGGGACCTTAGAAAGGCTGATGATGAGAATGATTCGCAATATATTTATTTACTATTATGCAGATTAATTGTATGTCATGTACAATAATATTATTAAACGATTTCTTGCTCTATGTTTACTTGTAATAGGATATTACTGTGGACTCATTCATAAAATGAGATTGATCTTTAAAATACCGTCATATGGCATCAGTTGATTAATGTCGATGGTATTAACTTAGTGTTTACCTACTGCCTACACAGTTCATTTAAATGTCAAACAAGCTGCATCCGGATTTTTCTATGCTTACGAAGTACGTTTGTGAACGCAAAGCCGTTTTTAACGTTTGATTCCAAGTACAAAGCAATATTTCGTCATGTTTAAGGATCGTTCGTGAACATCAAAGTCTCATTAAAGCGCCGACGACCCGCGCGGCTGGAACATGAGCTTTGGTATTTAAAGGTATTTGAATTATCCTTTGAAATGACACGGGTCGTATGCCAAGCAGGCACACATGTAACAAAGTACTATTTTACACAAACTTCTTACCATCCACCGAGAAACAATTGGCTCAAAATGTGTTATATTTATATATGAGTACGCATTATTTTTTGGATTTGTTGCATAATTTTCGAGGTGAATAAATAAATTATAAATATATGCAATTAGAAAAGCAGTGATAGCCTAGTGGTTTAGAATTTAGTCTCTCACTCCGGGGGTCCTGGGTTCAATTCCATGGCGCAATTTTTTTACAAAAATGTGCATTTTAAAATTAAAATATCATTTGCTAACGGTGAAGGAAAACATCTTACGGAAACCTGCACATCCTAGAGTTTATAAAAGAAATCTCTCAGGCGTGTGAAGTCTGCCAACCCGCATTTACACAGAGTGCCAGAATATGGCCGTAACCCACTCATTGTGAGATGAGACCCGTGTTCCAACAGTGGAATATTAAAAGGGAATATTGGAACTGATGGATGGATATGCAATTAATTAATCACCGAAACAACTCGGTCAAATATGTTTTAGATAATCTATTTAATTCCTACTATAATTCCCAATGAATGGATAGCATTGGAAGAACCAAGGCGAATTAAATATGTTTATGTTACATTGATAAATAAATAAAAATGAAAAAAAAAAATCAATTTGTCTAGCGTTACAAATGTTCATGCCAAGTGCTATCTCGCTAACAAATCAGACAAATGGTTATCAATAGGTGTCAAAGTGCAGCGGTGAAAGCCGAAAGCAATTCTATTGTGGAGAGTGATCTGCGATCGACGGTAACTCACCGTATCATTTTAACTTCATTGTTCTAGCCGACATCGAAATTTCAGAAGATTGCCACTTGATAGTACGAATAGAAACCTGTTGAACGATGTTTAAGTAACAGCATCTGTGAGAGATTCGCTACTATACTTTTACTTTAGGAAGCTAACTCCATAATACATACTAATGTAATGTATTTTTTCAAGACCCAATAAGTACGTAAGGCGAGCAAGATCATATCATTATCAAGTGTAAAACTTCTTCGAGTTATTGCAACAGAAATAAGTACTAATCTTTAAAAATTCCAATCAGAACAACTAGTCTCGGTAACCTATATTGACAAGTACGACAACGTAGGTTATAAATTAACTTCCAGATTATCTATTAGCACCAGCGAGCCGATGATTTTGCAAGCTGGTGACGAAAGAATGCTGCGGTCGCGAGCGTCTCGTCACGTGTGGACGAGTTCACGATACGTTCGTGCCGTGCATCTTTACAACCGCTCTGATGCAAGTACCTTGTCTGAAGAAGTAAGTAATATCTATGTTGTCTATTCGTGGTTGAAAACATTATGTCACACGGTGCTCTCTGCCTACCCCAGAAAGGACTTCACGTGATAGTATGATAACAAATTCTAAGTATCTTTAATTGTCAATTCAAAAATAATATAGTAAAGCCAGTGATAACTGTACCAATAAGCGGGGTTCATACATACGAACCGTTGTTGATAAAGACATTTTAAGACAAAAGATAATTTAATTATCAAAGAGCGTTCGCGTTTTTTTGTGTAGAAAATTGTCGGTCAATTAAATCTAAAGGCAAGTGGGTGTAACTTGCGTATTGATACCTTTTTATGTAGATAAAGAAATAACTCATGATTGCGCAACTTTAACATCAAACTTTTAAAACAAGATATTTCATAGTTGCCATACACAACATCACGCCTGTATATCCCAAAGGGAGGCAGAGGTGTAGTACACTCCTACGATTCGCCAGTAATCTTATACGTCCCACCACGAAATAGGGGGTGACCTTATATTGATGGATTTCAATTTTATTAGATGGTTGAGTGCTTCAATAGCATTGTAATCGTCTGATGACGAATCCGATGATTCATTGTTCCGGTATAATAACTCATTACGAAATATTTTTTTGCCGGTTCCATGGTATCGTGATTGACTGACACAAGTTAACATTATTAATATATTGTATCTGTATTTTACATTATGGTCATTATTGATAATTTTCTTTAAAAGCTATGATTACAGTAATATTTCAAGGTATTCAAAAAACAATCAAGTGAACTGTGTGTTTAATAAAACATTTATGATAAATGTTCAGGTATTATCGGACCATATTTTTTATGGGGCCTGCCTACATTATGATCACCAACAAACCTTTTATCGTTCCACTGTTCGACACGAATCTCTTCTCAGAAATGCAAGGCTTAAGGCCAAAGTCTGCAAACCTAGCCCACTGTGGGTCGGCAGGCTTCCACGCCTTAGATAATATTATGGAGAACTCTAAAATGTGTCAGGTTTACTCGTGATATTTTCTTCTTCATTTGTGTAAGTAACATTTAATCTTGAGACACCATCTTTTGTAGAAAAGTGTACCTACGCCAGAATTCCAACCCAGAACGCCCGGAGTAGGCGGCTACACTTTAAAGCACTAGGCTATCGCCGCTATTGAACTGCAGAATGCGCAAAGTCCTTATAATAACGACTTTCATTATTAACTTTTCTCAAAGAGTTCTTGATCCAAACTTTATTTTACAATACTACCTACCTATTACGTGTACATATCTAAATTTATTAAACCTATTTATTAAAACGTATACCTATACCTATACCCATATACCATATACCTATACCCATAACGTAACCTCACGCCTGTAATCCCCGAAAGGGTAGACAGAGCAATTTAGTAAACGCCCACGTTTCACCAATTTATCTCATATTTAAAAAATACTATTTATGGAAATAATTATATCCAGAATACATAATAATTATAATACATAATACAGTACACAATTTGAACTATGGCCGATTCATCACCATAAAATCCCAATGATGTACAAAATCATAATGCACCCAAACTATAGTTACGTGAACGAGCATAATGTCATGAATACCACACGCTTGCGTGGTTCATTGTAGATTTTTTTCTGATAGCTGGTACTTCAGCGTTGCACCAATAAAAATAACGACCTCAATTGTGTGTACGCAAACGAGCTATGACGATTTCATCATTGTTCAAATTGGCGGCATTAATTTTGCTCAGTACCTAGTTATTCGACATTTGAAAGACGATACCATCTTTAAATCTCTTGACCCCGATATTTTGAGTGAGTACGTTGAATTCTGTGTATGGCGTTGTTCATTGATATGTAACAGTATATATTACGTGGAAATTACGTTTTATGTACCTTATACAGCTAAATGAAACGTTTTTATATCATAGCAATAGCTAATGGTGCGTGGTAATTTAGATTAAAATATAGCCATTAAACGTACTATTGAAAGGAGGCCACAGGTGCGTTATGCCCGCTTAGATCAGACATATTTCTCGTATACCTGTGAACTGTACCTCGAGTCTTACATCTATCTTTTCATCAAATCTTCCAATGTTACCTCAATATTACTAAAACACATTTAATTCAAATTTTGAACTATTCATTTTCTGTTACTTAAGAAATTTCATTCGAAAAATAACATTTTTCTACGATCAATTTGTAGCAATTATTCTTTTATAATTAGCACACTAATATTATTGATTTTGTTATATAACATTACCAGGATACTTAAAACTCATAAATATAAGTTGAAAGTCATAATAATACCTATGACTTACGAAGAAATAGGTTGACACAGTCACAACGTCGTATTTATGAGTATTTGTCGCATTCAGTCGCAGTTCGCGGAGGTCGGCGCGAAACATCGCGCGGAAGTCGCCGTGGGCCGCGCGTGATATACCGCGGGTGAAAGCTCAGAGCTGGTCGTTATCTAACCCGACCTTCTCTGGAGCACTGGGAAACTGGAAATGTCATGCTGAGACAACAATAGTGCTAACAGGGTGATGAATTTCACACCAAATATTACAATTTTACATTCAAATATGTTTAAAAAACAACGTTATGACGTCACGTATCTATAACCCGAAGCAATAGACAAAAGGCAGTAAATTTCTCATTTTTCACCAGTTATGTTATAAAACCCATGGAATAGCGGGTGAATGTAAAAATTATGCGTAGATAATTATGTTTGAAAACACTTTAAATCACAATCATTAATAACATGCGACTTTTTGTGTTAAATATAGCAATACTTTCTTTATAGCTAAAATTAACACATACCTACTTAAGTTTTTTACGACATGTAAAGAAGCCAATTACAACACCAACGTTTACGTTCGCAATATTCGAAGATCAATTAGTTTTATGGCGGAGCTGGTGCAAGCAGCAGTAAACTGTTTAATTACGATATATACGAGTATGTCATAATTACAACTATCTTTATCATCAAGTCGTTTTAGATCTATCAAATGTTTCACCATATACTCTTTTACTTATTTAAAATACACATATACATATTTATAACTATGCAAAACTACAGTAATATGACCATATAAAAGTAAAGTAACATATGTTATTTTTCTTAAATATTTTCATTAATTTAACAAAATTTCATACAAAATTATTTAACAGAGAACAATCATATCACAGCCTTGCTCGTGAATATGCGCATGTCCACGAATACCTTATCTATGTTTTGTTCGCATTATCTGTGGGATTCAACTTTGTAACTAAGAATTAGGGCTGTGGTTTTATCTAAAGGTGACATGAAAATAGGATAGGCGCCTGTGTGTCAGACTTGTCTTTACAATACTAGTTAAGTACGCTCGGTGTGTTCGGTGCTCGCAGGGTGTTCGGTGATGTTATGAAATCAAATTATTTAAAGCGTGTTGTAAGATCACAGTTATCTGCGACCTTCGGCAGCCGTGAGAAGCATCGGCGAGTCTGCGTGCGACTCAACATTGTCTCCTTTTAAATAATCGACAACAGCTAAGCTGTGTTGCAACAACGTGAACACAACAATATGATGTTCGCCCGATCGCGTGCGTTCTGTTCGCAAATTGTATAATAATACTACGTTGCTTCCTCCAAATTTTGACCATCTAAACGCATTTACGTCAATAAAATGATGGTAACGTAACTGCCAGGTCGAGAACAGCGTTGGAGCATCTAATATTTCGAAAAGACTGCGCCACGACTGCGGCAACCGTTTATTAATGTCGTATGTTGTCAGAAAATGCTTTTAATTTTATTTCTAAAGGTATAAATAACTTATGTATCTCCCAGTTGTTCTATTCTTTCTTGAAAATACGCGACTATTATTACTTTAATAACTAAGAATTTAAACTATGAGCTTAGTCCTCGTATTGTGAGCGGAGACCCGAGTCCAACATTGAAACATTAAATTACTGATAGATG
>DWED01000557.1:0-10925 GCA_018245795.1 Protelbella ruficauda | reverse complement strand
AATTCAGGACCTCCCGATCGGCAGTCGCGCTTGCAACCACTCGACCAACGAGACAGACAAACATATTAATAATTATATACGTATGTTCACCCAGACACAGAACAAATACTTGTGCTCATCACGCAAACATTTTTCCTGGGAGGGATTCGAATCCACCACATTGTATTTTCCTCTAGCAAATATTTTGAGTAAGAAATCTACAAGATATCGCTTCCGTCTGAGTCAAACTTGAACCCATTGGAGAGACAGAACAAACTCCCATATCAATGACGCCTCGATTGCATGGCATTTGCTGGCGGTGTAGAATCTAGGTTCTTCCTATAATGAGTTTCAACCGCAGAAACGTTGCGCAACTGTACAATAGCTCCATCAGCGCCGTGGTATCACGAGCCGAGATATACCGTTCTGCGAACATCGATTTTGGGATATCTATCTCGTGCAGACGAATAACGAATCTTCGCAGCAATAATTTCTCCCTTTCTCTAATTTACGATTATGAAAATGAAAGTTGATATAGGATTGGATTGAAATCGCTTTCTAGTACGGAACGGCATGGAATCTCATTCTGTCGAAATGTCTTATAAAGTGAACGCTTCGCTCGGTACCCGCTCTGATACTTAAAGATTTATCTCAGAATGTTTTATTGACTACTATAGGTAGATATACTGCTATAATGCTTATTATATTTAGTGTATCAGAACTGTTATGGCAATAATTAGTATCTGTCTACTCCTATGAGAAATATTCGTGATAATACGTATGTAGTAAACCTATATGGAATACCGCAGGTACAAGTACTTACTGCAGTAATGCTTGTTGTAACTGTTGAATGAGAATTCTGGTAGGTGAAAATCGTTGGTATCTCTCTACTCTGTGCATTTCCAACTGATCGGTGGAATATCAGCCGAGAATACACATGTATCAATTCATCAAGGACGAACATTACAGATTCTGCGGCGTTCGTTTATTATTCCGTTGAAACCGCTCCTGAAACGAGCGGAATAGCGTTACGAAGGGGTGCACGTGACCAGAATAACGTTGGTATACCTTTGTAGGGCAGTACTGGGCCGGGGATTGAAATTGTCTGTATCTTCTGTTCTACCAGATCGAAATTTTGTAATTGCAACTAATTTGTGTATCGATTGCGTAAGGTTTTATGATCTGTTTATCCGTGATGATGATCTAATTTTTAAAATAGTGACATTCTTGTAAGCAATTTTGAATAGAACGGATGTAACTGAAATCATATTGATCTACAATCAAAATTATGTAATAATTATACTGATTTTTATGAACTGCATTAATTTCAGCTAAGAGTCTAATTTCGTTATCAATAGATAATGATTAATATTACGATTAAATTATATATCGGCACAATTACTTATGTTTTCCCAAGATAGGCTGTTCTTCCGTCGACCACAATCAAGCCGCAGCGTCTTGTATTTTGTAAAGGATCTATTTGTCCAGAACATAACGAGTTAAGCAAGTACCGTACTTCACTGTATTAAACTTATGTAACACAATTAATTTTGCCTTTCTTCACAACTTGTTAATTAGATAAAACTAATTTTCTACCATGGAAGTAATCAGAGAGAGTTATTTGAAAGCTCTCTTGTAAAGGCAATTAGAACCATATATTAAAATCATGATTTACATTCATAACGAATTGGAATAATTGTATTAATACTTTTGTAGATATAATATTACAAGATTTTTGGTTCAGAAGTAACAAAATCTTGTACAAACATTACTTGACCTAATCCAATAACCATGCTTTGTAAGAAACCGTAGCTTTATCTTCCCTAGGTTCAACCCTGTAAGATCTCTCAACATTCTCGAGCCGCTCTTTGTGTCACTCGTCCGTACGTAGACCTGCGCCGGGTGTTACAAAAATGTCGGCTTTAAGTGGTTTTTGCTCAAAATTTTAAGCCCTAATTAAAGTCAGTGTTGTCATATCTTGTCCTATAAAATTACGAATATTGTTGTGGTGTATATGGAGTTATCTATTGATTTTCTATTATATTTTGGTCAGTTCAATAAAATTAACGTGTAGCAAACAATTTATTTATACTATTTCGCAAGGTGATTTTTCTTTCAAACAAATGACCAAGTTCTTATAACGATAATAATAAAAAAAGCGTGTCTAAAAATTAAAATAAAACCGCATTGAGATCGGTTTATGAGTTTTACAGTAGGGATACTTTAAACAGACAAATATTTTCAATTTATGACATATTTTTAACTTACGAACTAAATTTAAGAATAAATGCATGGGCCAGATTTAACGATGTAAAAAACAAAGTGTTACAATTCATAAGAAACTTATACGACAGTAAGATGAATGAAGGACATTAGAGAAACATTGTTTGTAAAATATGTCCCGTAAGGAGACATCAAAACTGTGTTAAACAACTCACTTCAAGAAAGCTTAGGTACATTTCAGACAACAATAAAGAACGCAATGGACATAAATTTGATGGATGAACCGAGAGAATAAAGCTTCATATACATAAGAAAAGTTTATTTTGTTCTACACAAGCTATACAAAATAACATGAGAGACATAAGGACTAATGGTAAGAGAACCAGTACACTGTGAGCAAGAATACTATTAGGGCTGACCTCAAATAAATATGAGCCAAAATAATCATAAATGGCCAGCAGACGCAAGGGTGTCCTGTACTTGAAGCTTCACACCCGGATAAAACAGGTCATGACGCTGAAGATAGATTTAAAACAATCTGTTATTTTTTACTTTTTATAAAAAATTGCGTGGGGATTACGTACGAAATACTGTCTTACACCTATATCAAGCACGGGACTGAGACAGGCAAATGATGGTGTTGATAACAAAAATAGTATTGTACTATAGCTAATAATAACTATTCACTGGAAAAAACGTATTTCTTTATTCGAAGGCACGAATTATGAAAATAGGCTCACATTTTTTAAATTTTTAAGTCCGATTTAAGCTTTCGAATTTTCATAAATTGAGAATCGGTTACATCACTTAGCCTTATCCCTGAATAAGTTTCTAAATAAATTTACACGTAAATGTCGCATATGTGTAAACCCAGCATAAAGGCAGCATCAAACGCTACGGCGTAAACTCCAAGCATAGACCGAGATGAGGAGCTGGTAATGTATATGTTTATACGTGCGGCCCAGCTTTATGACTGTAGTAGGTTGTTGCGGAATTAGCTCTTACGAAACAAGTATTATTTTCTTCAACATCATCAGTATACTGCGGTTAATAATATGTTTCCTACATTGATGCAGCCTTATCTAAAATGTCTGTTGTAACACAATCTTGTTGTGATTTATTGTTTATTGGTGAGTTTAAACTTCATGTGTAATTAAACATGGTGGTAACATTAAACTTCGTGACACATTGAAATTTATTCATCTTGTTTCACATAGTAGCATCGAAAGGTGTTCAAAGCGTTATTTCTTCAATGTTGCGGTCATTATTACTAATAACTATCTTATAACTTTCAAGGGTTAAAACTATCAAGAAAGTGTATTTAGTAAAATGTTCTAATAATAAAATCGTAAAATTATAAATGACTTAAAAATATGAAAGACTTACAATATTTACAATACTCTGTATTACGTAACAGAGACAAATTATATTTTTATCAATTTAAAATTATTAAACGTCTAGAAATTTACGTAAGTGGACTTACGGGATTTACGGGTCATTCGTAAGTCCACACTCAATACCTCGTCACTCCTATTTACTACTTAAAGCTTCTGTTTTCAGTAGCAAGAAGATAAGCGCTAAGCTTACGTAACTTGATATCAAAGCAAATATATCGGGAAGACTTATGGATGAGGCCATTTGACTCGCCCATCCGTCAAGTCAAACATTATTGGTGTTGTGTACATAGTGACGGTTCATACAAGGGAGTATTTTAGGCCCATTTATAATTACTTACTAGTGGCCCAGTAGCGATCGAAATTCGATCGTAAATCATAAAAAAATCAGCTTGAGCGTTGTGTAGGTTCTAATGTCAAAGACTACGCTTTTATAAATATTTCCTCTGTGCTACTTATTGACAACAATCCGTCTCATGTCTGACATTGACAATGGGCGCGTAAATAATAAATGGTTTATTTAATACAATTTAAGTTATTTGTAATACATATTACACATACATTTTAGCATTCTGCACTCCTTCTATGTGTAAACTATGGGTGTGCCAAATTTCATACTCCTCCGTCAGCGCAATTTTCGTAAAAAGGGGTACAAATTTTTCGCTTCATGTATTAAAACGATAGATACGATAATAGATACGATATTTAAATTACTTCTAATTTTCGGTATTAATATTTTCTCCCATCTCATATATGTTAGTTTGATGGCGTATGTTGTTAGGGTAGCTCGTGTAAATGAACAAAAGATTAAAGACTGAATGATTGTTGAGAAAAAAATTCTTATTACATATTTATCTCATAAGGGACCGCTAAACTAAATTCAAAAACACGCATCAACCTACTTACCATTCATTGCAAGACATTGTTATATCTGAACAATAAAGACAAGCGTAATATTGATAAAGAGAAAGTTAACAAACAACGTTATTAAATCAGTCAAGAGATATTCGCTTCGTAAAACAAAGCTAATCAATACTGAATGTGGTCTATCGGCTCTAATTTATTCCAATCACAGTTTCAAGTTGGTATCGATACTGAAACTAGTAAGTGGGTCGGCTCGAGTGCTGGGGACACAGCGCGCTACTGGGCTCGATATTCGAAACCTCGACCCTCCCACAAGCGGCTAGACGCTTATCTTCTTCTCATTGGCTTTTATGATCGTATCATCCATCTTCTTATTGGCTTTTATGATCGCATCATCTTTTTACGATGACGTCAAAGTTAATATCTTAATTTTTTACCGAGAACAGAGCTTTTTTTATCGTGATGTTATGTTGGATAAAGAAATCACCTGGATTATGTTATATATGTAGATGATCTTTACATCTTTGAAATTTCCATTTTGTTTCAAAGACTGTAATTTTCTCTAAGATTGTAATTATAGTAACTGGCAAATTAATTTAAAAGATTGAATTTGGTCATTTGGAAACCAATATCTGCTTCTCTTTACAAGTCCTATATAACTTTTAATATTTTTCATTGCATTTATCCAACATTTAAATCAATCAACTATTGCACAAATAAAACAATTACCCTGTGGGTAAATTTTTTGAGTAGCTATTATTCTATTGTGTTTTCATTTTGCAAGAATTTCTTTTCACCATTGTTTTCCCGTACTTCGAATGAAGCGGTTCTAATTAGATGGTCAACGATGCGTCAAGTGCCCGTTATCCATCAATAAAGCATGTTTGTCCACAGTCCCACGTGCATCAGCATTGTGTTTTCTTCCCACACAATATGGCGCTTTATTAAACCACGTAGCACTGCGGAAATTTTTTATCACCGTTTTCCTGTTCCACACATGTTGTGCAGACATATCGCTTTCACTAATATGGTCGGGACAAAATTAATGGTCGTTTTTGTCCGATATAGCAAAGTAGGAAGGATAATGGTTGTAACTGTATACGGGATAAGATTTTGTAATGCATTAATTAACACAGCAAATGTTATAGGACATTGTGTTTCTATAGAGTATTATAAAGTTAATTTAAGTCAATAGAAAAAGATCTGGTACCGAAATTGTGATATTTAAAACGATGAGCGTAGGTAAATAAATATAATAAATTTAGTTGCCGTTTCTATTAATAACTTCTTATTATTATATAGTACTACTGTCTAATAAAGTAATACTATTGTCTAATAAAAGTTCCATAACTTGACATGATTGTCCTGTACATTGAAAACTCCGTTCACAAATGTCAAGTTCGCAAATTATATTCCTTTAAAAAAGGTATGTCAAAAGTAAGAAGACTTCTGAGCCAGTTACACTATCAAATTAAAAGGTTCAAGCACACGCAAAAATACTAAGCGTCCCAACTTAGTCGTTAGGACATGTTGTAGCTCTAAAATAGACCATTATGTGGCTACAAATATATTACTTGTAAGAAAAATTATGATCAATCCACAGAATAATTTGCTTGACAAGATAACGTAATGGACAGAAGTGGTTCAATGTGGGCCAAACAGCTTATCTACGTATCAATTATCATTCCCGAACTCGATTTTGATAAATAGACTTCCTGTCTGAAGCATGTTTCCAGTATGGACAAATTTCGAATTTGGAAGTGCTCCGATTTAAATTTGTTCTCTGCCATAGCCCCATCGTCATTTATATTTTCGTTTTATTTTAACGTGTTTATTATAAACAATGCAATTTATCAATCAAATAGCTGTTACAAAATCTTCTAGAGATTATATTTTAATTCTTTATTTATTCCTTTTAATTAATTTCATGTTCTATTTTAAGCAAATGGTGTAGATGTTATATTGGATTAATTATACTTTTTTTATACTTTTTGAATTAGTTATTCTATTTTTTTTTATTATACTATCGTTTTTTTGGATTAGCTATACTTTTTTACACGTAATAATTAATATTGGTTAATTTTTAACGTCATCATAAATGTAGGTCGAGTGCATAACGAGTTTTACAGCGTCTAATGAAACCATATATTATAAAACCATTTACGTGCTAATTATTTTATAAAATATTATTATTATCTTATCATCACGCTAGGTTCCTTACGGAGAACGCAGACAGCAGTCAGGGCCTGTTCTTACAATTCCATACACTGTTCTTAAAATTCCATGCACTGTTCTTACAATTAGTAATAAAAATAGAATTAAAGTACGAGTATATTGAACTTTATCAACCTACGTTATGTCCCTATATTACGCGATAAAAAAGTATCGAACACAATACTTCATTAGACTATCATCATTGTCATTATAAACATCAAAGGTTTATCGTTTCGCTGCGGGACACCGGCCACATCTTTGTATAAAAAAATATAGGTAATATTATGTATTCTGCTACGCTACCAAAAGTTGAAGTTGCCAGGCTATTGCTGACTTTATTTTTTATTTACGTATAATTTAACGATGATAAACTAGGGGAAGATAATTTAAAAAAATTTGTTACAGGTATTTACAAAACTTATACGAATTATAAAATAATCTGCGCTCACGAATGAATGTACAATTGTTCGAACATAGAGTAGTGCACACAAACACAGCCCCATTCAATCGAGGAACGGGTTGACATCTCAAATTTATTAATACGAAGCAACCGAGATATTCACCAACTGCATCGTGCATGCAACGGCTGAGCTTAGCCAGCCAGTCGCCTTGCAACGCTCGTGCAGAGTGGTATTGTGTTGCTCCGCGAAGCGACACGTTTTACGCGTTCGTTTATGCCAATCGCAAATCGTAAAAATAACATTTAATTATGAATAATAACAATTTCTTTCTCTTTCATTTATTCTACGTTATCTTGAATTGTTTATAATCTGTGCTAATAGTGTGTGTGCGTTCTTTATCGTTCGTTGGGGTTTGTAAACGATGCGTGATTTTATATTTGGAACGTTTATTTTCTGACGTGTTTATAGACAAACGCTAGTAGTGTCGATTCCGAATATCGAGTTGTTACCCGAGTGTTCCGAATTCGAAAACGTAGTTAGTGTTGTGTTATATATTTCTGTTGTGTGCTAGTGATGTGATTTAATATCGGAAAAATTCAATATGTTCGGTGTGTTCATCAAGCGGTGGAAGCCTAAAAGGTACCAAGTAACAAGGTATCCTAAAAGGATCTATTTGTATTGTTATCGTAAACAATCACCTTCTTATTGGTCAATATGTGAATGATAATTTCATTTGAAACGTTCTTGTAACAATTATAAACAATTGCATACTAAGCTTCAATTTGTAAAAGTAACAGTGACTTAAAAAATGTACATAAACATAATTTTAATTGTTTTTTTTTTATGGAATTATAGTATACCAATTTCTAAAATGTTTATTTGACTAATCATAAAATAGTTCAGAGCAAAAATTTTGCCGTGAAACACCTGTGCTGACCTATGCTAAACGTGTTCAATTTGTGATTGGAGGAAGATTATGCATAGTGATTACGACTGACTTACTAAGCCTATTTTTCAAATGCTTAGCATAAAAACACTAGCAAAAACATTAAACAGACAAGTTGCGTTATAAATTTAATTGGGAAGGCAGTTAGTTATAACTTTCATTGGTAATTATTTGGCACGAACTCCATGTACCAGTTGAGTGTTCACCCACACAAATTATTTGTTACAGGTTTGTGCATTATGTAACATTGGCTAACATTCTACTTGAAGTATCGATCATACCTTTGACAATACATAGGCAAACTAAGGGTCCGTTTTCATTGCTATACGACGATAGTTTTTTAGTATTTACCTTTTGTATAACAATTGAAAAATGTTTATAATATCTACTAGAGTTTAATCTGTTGTTCTATGGTGTTTATATAAAAATTTCACTCCCACTATTCAGTGTACCTGTCACAAGCAAGAGTGAGTTAAATTGATAAGATTTTCTATCCCTACACAAAAATTTTATTTCTCAGGAATAAATTTTTGGTTGTCAGGAATAAATCTGTATTCATCTAAACTGGACCTGGTGCTGCCACATTGATAATGTAGGGATATTATTTCAAATTTCGTGCAAAATACAGAGCACTAAATTACATCTGTTACTTAATGCGATATAATGTCATTGCCCTTACTAGCTTCAGGTCATGTGTAGAATGATTAGTGGGTGGTGATTGTCATAATCTGTTCGAGATAATTTGGCTTTTTAAAATTTGCGTACATTTTGATAGGCTTACCCCCAATTCCATGGTGGGGCTTATAACATAACGTGAATAAGGTGAAACGTGGTAGTGTTATACACCCTTCTGCCCACAGCTTCGTGGTAATGTAGGTGTGATGTAATGTGTGTAAATATTAACTAATCTGTTTTTGTTCTGGCGTCCTTAGGGTTGTAATAAACTATCCCACAATGAGCTTCCGTTCCGTTGAAAATGACGTCATCGCACAATGCAATCAGATCAACAAAGTATCGAATATCGATTCGTCAAGTTGCAGTATGCATTATGCATGCAGCTGGCTCTCCGTGTCACAGTTCTACCTATCTATTCAAATCGACGGTTTTATAACGCTTCATTAAATTTGCAAATATTATAATGTTGGCTACCCTTGAGAACACGGATGTTAAGTTTAAAAATCGTATTGAAAATGTTGGATTTAATTTGCAAACATTATAATGTCGACTAACCTTGGCAGTTCTGGCTTCAACAGTTTGATTAATCTTAAAAATATGACGAATTATCTGCGCGTATTAGAACGGAAATGGCAGAATTTTGAAAACGGAATGTTAAAAAGATTGTTGTTTATCGAGCGCTGTATTCAAATTTCGACAGCGGAAATGAGTACTACTGTTTCTATTTCTGTCGCTAAGCACCCTAGTTTCATTGTTGTGTTGATCACGTGGTGAGGACACAATAAGACAAGAGTGTTTCCAAATTTGTTTTTAGAATTAACGACGTCTTCGACTGATATTTGATAAGTATACACGTCTATTATGTCTATGTGCTAAGTGGGAGATAGTATGCGGTGGCGCTTATCTTCATTTGTATATACACCTTTATAAAATTAATCCTTTATAAATAATGTGAGTATGTAGCATTCTTGAAATAAAACTTTCTTTTTTTTCTTTGTCATTAAGGGAGGCCCTATATCTAACAATGGACTGAGGCGGGTAGTTGATGATGATGACATATCTTTAGCCCTATTCACCACTGAGAGTGACCATTAACTTCACAATGAAGTATAAGCTCCTTTGATACTTCCTTTGGAATTTTTTGATTATGAGTGAAGATGTCCCAAGATACTACACGATATTATATATCATTTGACCCATTATTTGTGATAAAGATTGCATTACTATGCCAATAAATACCAACAATGTATGTTGGAAGTACAGATCAAAGTCTTAGACCAATATCTTGGAAGCTACTGAGCATTGAACATTTTGCAATATTTCCTTTGAGAGCAAAAGAAAGCAAATGCGTTAGGATGTAGGAAAGCGACGACGTTAGTTTTTTTTTGTTCTACAGAGCTGACACAACCTCGTGGAACTAGTTTAACTTGAACTTGACGAGATGTGACTAACTCGAGTTTTACTGATAGCTGACGTAACAAGGGACGGCGTATGAAAGTTGTAAGTACTTGTTGTGAATATAGCCACGGAAATAAAACAAGTATAAAGTCCTTTGTAAAACAAATAGTATTTTTATCATTAGTTAGTTTCCAATAGAAAATTCTCTTTGGCATGGCACCGTTGGTTGAAGCTTAATTTGGTCAAGTTACCAATTCTGGGTTAGATTCCCGAACGAGCAAATATATGAATAGTCAATTGAGTTGGCCTTGGGGTGTACATGATTTTGTGTTTTGTCCATCATCAGCAAACCTTTTATCATTTCGCAATTGGATATGACGTATATTCTTCTTAGAATAAAATGGGTTAAAACCACAAATTACCACGCTGGCGAAATGCAGGTTAGCAGACTGCACACTTTGTATGTTGTCCTGAGTACCTGCAATATAGGAAATTTGTACGTGGGACTATGAGTTTAAAGCAGTTTTATTATGTCTTAGTGAAGAGTTCGTTGCGTTTAGGTAAACACGTCCTTTGTACTTTGTTTTATAATGATTAATAGATTTAAGAGATATATAGATAGCGAGCAGGAGTGCTAAATCTCTATCGTTACATACTTGACTAGCTTCTTCCATATTCATATACAACAGTACTCTTTCCTTTCCTGCTTTCAGTCTTCAAGATCATTGTCAAGCCTATAACTAATACGCACTTTTGTATCGTTAGTCCATGGGTTGCCAGGCAATTGACACACTGATAGAAACAGCGTAGGTAGAAAATCTCGTTCTGGAC
>DWED01000556.1:0-10928 GCA_018245795.1 Protelbella ruficauda | reverse complement strand
CGGCAGACCCGCCTCCTGCAATTACATCGTTTTTAATTCCATTTTTAAAAGTATTTTTTTATCCAAATATGTTGAAGTGTATTTTCTACTGGACTGAACGAAATTTTTTTTCAATATACTTGTGCATATTCGATTTTGCCTATAGATTTGTTCTGTCTTTTTTTCTCACCCTATCTCTAACATTCCAACATTGCACGCCGCATCACACTCTTATGTCTACAACTCTTTAATGCCACACAGCTGTACTTGGCAACTTCAAGCAAATAGATTTCGACCGAAGCTTATTTAACAACATCGTTAGCGACCACTTCCTCACCTGCACGTCTCTCTTCCACTCGATGAAGTTGAAATGCAGCTTATTCTTGCTTATATCCAATTTCAGGTGCTCGTCGCAGTATTCCTTATCGAGGGCGTCGAGGTCCGATTTTTCCATCTTCACCTCCGGCTCCAGTTCCTCGATCCTCTGCCGCAGCTCGTCCACAGAGCAGTAGAGTTCCAGGGTATCTTCGAGGGAGTCCACGTTCTTGGGCGATAGATCGAATTTCTGGAAGGAACATTATAAACCATGCAATTTCTTTTACGACTACAATCGTTTAAATCCCACTCTATCTCCTTTCTACTCCAACTCCCAACTCTTCACGATAATACTGATGAAATAGTAACTACCTGTTCCAAGCTATCCAGTGGTTCATAGTCAATGAGATGAGTGAGCTCCTTCTCCACAGACTTCCGCAGCTGATGTGCCTCCTCGCGAGCTTGGGACAGCGCGCGCTGCCGAGCCTCTTCAGCTAATATACTCTCGATCGACTGATCTTCAGGATGTTCACCCATCACCCACACCTGGAACAATTATTGTCCATTTTAGAGAGAAGGAATATCTGGAAATATGCATTATTGTCACAGACCATATTATGCCAAAAATCATCATCATCATCATCAGCCTACTCCGACACAGACCTCTCCGATAGCACGCCACTGAGCTCGATCCTCGGCTCGTCGCATCCAACGTCAAGAAACATGGATAAAAGAAAATGATAAATATAGTCTATGGTATAATTTGGAATTGTAATTGGAATCAAAAGGTTCTAAAATATGAATTTATCGTAGTATTTATTACATTACGTTATGTTGTTATCCATTAAATTATGAAACCACATACACTTTGCAAGTAAGGTAAATAAGATTCTTATTACTCGTACGTGCATGATTTAATACGAAAATACACTTACTTCATTCAAACAATGTTTTTTTTATAAACTCTTGTTTGTAAAAATTGTGTATTTTTGATTCTGTATTTTTGTTTCTTTCAATCTCATCGAGACTTTCATTTCTCTCAATGTGTGACAGAGATAGACTACGATTTTTGTTATTTAAAAAAAAAAAAAATTGTTCTTTAAATATCCTAATATCAGATTAGATCTTAACACAAAGTCGAGTCAAAAGGCGACTTTAATGAGCGTAGAAGAGGCGAAAGAAGTCCAAGACCGTAGTATCCCTAACCTGTGCTTACCCCTATGAGAAATAGGAGTAACAATATGTATGTAAGTAAGATCAACTGCCAAGCAACTGTTCGGTGAAAAATTTATTATCTTTATTCATTATTTATTATATGACAATTGAAACAGCCTCTCAAAGTGAAAATCTCGTATCTAATCATTCTACGAATCATATCTGTCTCTTATCAGTTGTATTGAACAGACTTGTTTAAAGGTTTTAAGATAAATCGTACATAACAAAGGTGTTTGTTTCAAGTGCTTAATTCTTCGCGCTTACTTTGACAACTGGTATGGGATAAACTTTCTCCTATGGAAAATCCAAAAATATTACCAAAAACATGTTTCATTCATATTCCATCCATAACACAATGAAATCGCGTTGAATGGTATTTCTTTGAACCGAAGTAGAATTTAAAAAAATATATTTTAAAGTTTTGTTATTCGTGCCAAAGAAACGAATATAAAACCTTTGTAAGGTCAAATTATTATAGCGACCAATACGTATAACGGATGATCAATTACATTTTGGAGAAAATATTAAACATTGCTACAATTGCTCAAGGTTCCTTACCCATGGCTCTCCATCCTCTCCCTTGAGGAACTGCACCTGCTTCTTGGCGCTCGATTGAAACTTTGGACGCTCATCTTCTTCCTTGCCCACTTGCTGGTCCCAAAGCTGCCATCTTCGTACCTGGAAGTAGACATGATGTTAGATTAGATTAACCACCTCAAGTCCACTCATCACTGATATAAAAATATATTGTTACTCCAGATTAGTTTAAATTCCTCATTTTTGACCATGTGTCTGTCTGCTACACTCCTGTATCTATAACGAAGTTTCTAGAAATGTTGCCAACAATGCAAGTGGGTGCAAATGTCATACACAAATAAGCAAAATCTACTAAAACAATTCTACCCCTTTCAATTAATCGTCACCAATTGGGCAGAGTAACGATGCAATAGAACATACATTAGGCCTCCTACATTCATCAAAGATCCGTTAGGATTAAATACGACTAGCATCAACTAGTAACTCCACCTATGATAGACTACCCAATATCAAACTTTCATTCACACTAAGAGAATATGGAAACGCAGAAACCGTTAGTTAGTAAGAACTACCGGTTCGTAATCGCAAATTCCGAATATAATGTTTTCACTTTTTTCTACGTCTACCCACAAATAAATACACATTCCGCTTCAATGGAACTGGCCAGGAACTCTCCAAAGGTTCTTAAGTTGACAATAGAGCACGTAACATGAACAAAAATCGACCTTGACGTATTGGCTAATGGCATTTCGATCGTGCTGAAACTTAAAAGATATTGAATTATAAAGCGTATGGTCATAAAATAGGCATTAACAGAACAAGCTCTCAGCCTTCGTTCGAAAAATGTTTGAATTCGAACCAACGTTCGAGAATCTTCGAGATGAACTTTTAAGTTTGAAACTGTTTCATACATACATAATGTACACATACCTTCGCGCCAAATCCCTTACGGGGTATGCAGAAACTGTTTCAATACACTTATTACTATTACATCGTCACGCCAGATCCTTTACGGGATAGAAAGAGAGTAACAAGTGCCAAATATCTTTATCCTGACAGACCTGACGCGCTTCTTCACTCATCGTTTCTTCATAATGTATATATTACAGATTACTATTAAACTGCATGTACACTTATCCATATCACACGATTACGACCACATTATCGGGTGTTAAGAATAAACGTAGTTACCAATGTTCTCATTGTTTACATCGTATTGTTTGTAACAATTGTCGATGACTCACACATAAGATATACGGTGTAAGCTTATCTGTATGATAGTATAAAGCCTCAAGTTGACAACATTGCGTCGTCTTAGCTAATATTTGTCACTCATTTCATTTCTTTGTAAGTTTATTGAATGAGTTGATTGTATTTATGTTGGAAGACATAGATAATTATTTTGATGCGACTAGTCAATAACAATGGTCTCGCTGCCCATAACATAGGAGGACCGAATGATATTAGATATATATTTCTTGTTATAAGTATATTTTATTTTTATTTATTACATATAATACGTTTGCCCGCGATCGCGCCTTATATAAAGCGCAAATGCTTTTAAAAATGGACAAGGAATGCTTAGAGAAAACATAATCCCCTTCCTTTGAAGAGTCCTAGGTGAAATGTTTCTCTGTATAAACATAACAAGCCGT
Source organism: Protelbella ruficauda (assembly GCA_018245795.1). Lineage (NCBI taxonomy): Eukaryota > Metazoa > Arthropoda > Insecta > Lepidoptera > Hesperiidae > Protelbella > Protelbella ruficauda. Next base: position 7,227 of record DWED01000556.1, on the reverse strand, counting down.
CTCATGACGCAGACATTATTGAAGTTAAGATTTTCATACATTTGCGACTGTTGTATGTCAAAAAGCTCAACAAGGAGAAACGTGGAACGTGGAACGGAGAGAAACGTATATCATAACTGGTGAAGCGTAGGAGCATGACACTCCTGCCTATCCCTTGTGGGAACAGGCGGGGATATACTATCACTATTACAATTTCGTAGCTAAAGTTAATATTTTTTATCGAGATATAAAGGATGGATGGAATCTGTGGCGGATCGTGTGTAGTGGCACGCCTTGGGAAAGGTCTAGGTCCAGCAATGGAATGGTAAATGCTGATGTGATGATGATGAGATATAAATACAACCGATTGAAGCATAATCTTTAAGTTAGATGTATCGAGCTAGGACCAGTCGTGGTACGGTTATATTGGTGATACGAGTGAACGGTGGCCGAGGTCATACCGATTGTTTGATGTGGAACCTTGAACAGCCACGAACCGGATTTGCTAGAACATACTGTGAGTTCTATACAACTTAGTCCTATAAATGCTTTGATTCAACTGGTTCAAATTAAAACTTATTTCATACTTATTCATCAACGCTTTAATTCCACTGTTGCACAAGGGTCCACTCTGAGAATGGGATGGATTAAGGCTTTTCTTTTCTTAATGAATGGTAAAATACATGCCTACCCCGTATAGGACTATGGTGAAGATATGTATGGTTTTTGTTGTGTGTGCGTGTGTGTGAAGATATGTATGTTTGTGTGTGTGTATGAAGATATGTCTGTGTAGGTGGTAGTTACTCAAGGTTGCAGTGGTTACCTGTTCCTCACGCATCTTGCAGAAGAGCGTCTGCTTCTGGGTCTCGTCGAGCTCCGCGAGGATCTCGGGATCCACCCACATGTCGCGCAGGATCTGCTGCAACATGGCGCCGGACCTGCTGACAACGGGATAGGGTCACAAAAATATATAATTCATGGATTATGGCAATAGATTCAACACCCATTCAGTGGGACTTATGAGAATATTGGTGAAAAGGGGGAGTAATACACTCCTCTGCGTATCCGTTGGGGGTATACAGGCGTGATGTTATGTTATGTAAATCGACAAATCGAAATTCTTTGACATATATATCACAGGCTTCAAAACTTGTGTATCTTTGACTTTAGGGTAATTTTAATTTGGGAATATTTTAATTTTTCCATGCCTTTTATGTTCATTTGTATTAATGACGCTCGACACAATTTTTTATCTTCGCCAAGAGTAGACAAAGAATGCCACTAGACATTAACTCCACTTATTCTTAGTAAACAGTAAAGGGAAAATAAATGAGAAAATAAAATAATTACATTATTATACCAATCAATAATACTACGTAAATAAATAATAAATATATAATCAATAAAAAATATATAAGATAAATAATCCTCAATCCTCACATTAAATACCCCTATAAAACCCAATTTAAACAATCATTTTTATTTTTTTCCTCATCCATCAATAATCCCTAGCTTATGTCAATATTTTGCATTTCAATAAATTATTATCAAATATATTTTTTAAAGACAAAATAGCAACTAAAGCAAAATAATGCAACATTAAAATACTTCAATTCAATCGTTATCTGAAATATTTTACAATATAATGCAAACCTATAATTCTATTCTACGAGTGAAAGACCTCATAAATTTTATTGACTGACAGCGTCTATACTAAAATAAACTGCTATGATAATCTAAACTTAGACAATATGTCATATCTATGGAAGCTGGGATATCTCGTGTCGCGACCTTAGTTTTGAATCGATATCTAGCAAATGTATACAGCCCTTAATGAGTTCTAAATAAATATACCTATCTCAATAGTTATCTGAATAAATCACGTTACATTGTACACAATAGTGATGTTCTGAATGTTGAATCCTATTGGTATATACGTGGCCAATATGTAGGAATTCAATTAATTTCTATTTTATGTATTTTAAAACATATTCTTCAATGTGTATTAAACGCTACAAAATCTTAAATGATTATTAAAAGGTACTTTAAACTGCCGTAAAATGATAGTATATTCCATTAAGTTTCTGTTTCAAGTTCGTTATTTTTTTCAAAAGCTGTCGCTCGCACCCTGCAACTATTTAAACATATAAATGGTTCCCGCATTTAGGTACTTATTGATAAAATATGTTGACATTTGACCGCTTACAAAATACTCAATTTTCGATGTCATAAATGTATAAATGTTCTGATAAATATAGACTTAAGTTTGTCTACAGATATACAGCCGTGATAAATTTAAATTTAGAATGTCTATGTACAATAATAATGTATAGTATTTTATAGTGTTTTTATTTTCTTAAGTTATTTTATAGCCTTATGGTAGGCAGCATACGTTTGTATCTGCTGCCTGTTCTACACTAATAAAATCCTCATATCACAAACTTTATTAATACTTAGACCGCTCATAAATAATTCATCCAGAGCTCCACTATGCAGTACTGTGCGTATGGCCGTTAACGACCCTGTTTCATACGAACCGAGATACTGTGGGCAGGCAGAGATATTAACTTCCGCTTGCATGTGCTCTCAAAACAGATAATATAGCGTTGACAGATAATTAATATTTCTTTTTTTTTTTATTCGACTGATGAATGTGCTGGCAGTACGTATATGAATCTGGCGCGCTTATAAAAAAAGTATTTTTTAATTGCACATAACACATATTATGTGAATAATGCAACACAACATCATGCTTGGTTTATATAGAACTAGCATACCCATTTGCAAGTCCTTGAATGTTTGTGGTCGCACAATATTCTTACTCAACGAATGACAGCTCAGTCGCATAGATAGCAACACTGTCGCCTAGGTGGAAGCACTATCGCAGTTCAAAGGCCGTTACTGACATTTTGGTCTATCATCCCTCGCATTGAAGAGTTCTCTAAATCAGATTTCTAATTTAATAAACACTATAAAAAGGAATTCGAACTCTGGACTCTCTATCCCCGTGTTATTAACATGCCTCCGTTAATAAACAAACAACAAATAAATAGTTGAGTATTAGTCAAACACACACCAATAAAACAGTATTTAAAAAAAGCTTGTAAACAAACGCGTAGACACACACTTATTGGCCTCTCGTTTTTTCTCGTTACATTAGAAAGAGACACCCATACAACCAAGGTCTTTAAGCGAATCAGTAACATATGCCGCCCGTGGCGTTAACTCGTGAAGACCATTAATCCCTGGAAGCAACATGGCTTCCGTGTCTCATGTGTCATGTGTAATCTCACGTGAGTCTGAAGTGAATATCTGATCTTTGTGTTCTATTATTTATAATATACGTAGCAATCAAATTCAAATAACTTTTAAATAAAGAAAATTTTAGTCCCTTATTAAATAAAATGGCACAAACTACATATATTCAACTACTTCAACTACTACATATTTGTATACATGTAACACAATTAAACAATAAAAAATACTAACTGCCTCGTTGGTCCAGTGGTAGCAAACGTGACTGCTTATCAAAAGGTCCTGGATTCGATCCCTGGGTCAGGCAAAGTATTAGAAAGAAAGAAAGAAAATATGTTTATTTTGCGTTTATTACAGGTTTGCCTTACTTTAAATTCCCAATAGTAGCACGAATTCTGGATTTACGGCAATAGGCTCATCACCTATTACTTGGTGGGACGTACAACATAATACAATACACTGTATTGTGTACTAAATAAAAGAAAATACAAAATACAAGCAGCAACTAAGTGGAGTAAGAACAAAAGGCGGTTTTATCGCTAAAAAAACGATTTCTGTTAGACAATCTTTACTGGAAGGAGCTTATTTAAGTAAACGAAAAAGCATTTACTTTTAACAGGTGGTGCAATGTTCAGCAGAGTACCGTTTACCACAAGATTTAAATGTATTTTTGTGCAAGATCTTGCTGCACCGTTTTATTTACAACATACATACATGGCATACAAAACATTGTAAAGTAGTCTTATTTATTTACTGTCATTCGTTCGTTCGTGTATTTTTTTATATTTAATGTATGTGTATATCGATGTGTTTATAACGTCCCGCCTGTAATCCCCCAGAGGTAGACAGAAGAGTGCAGTAAACTCCCAGTTCCATTCCACTAGTTACGTCGCCGTCCCACCATGGACCACAACCACTTTTCTTCTAGAAAATCTAATTTAGAAAAATCAACTCCAATTCCCAACCCGGGAATCGAACCCAGTACCTCTCAATCAGCACTCACGCTTAGAGTAACATATATGTATATATTTATTATTATTATAACGATATTTGTTTATATATTATTAACATATTAGGGTATATAATACATACATACATATATACATTTATCACAGGCATTTACATTTACCATAAATACATACATATCTCTACAGCCGTACGGAAAATTCCACGGCTCACCCCGATAACCTCACCATACCAATTGCCACATAAGTAACGCCAGGTTAGGAAATACATGTAATTTGCACTTTCTTATAAGGCCTGCTATTTATTCCGTGTTCGAAGCACCAACTTTGAAACAGTCCACTAATTAATTAAGTATTCTTCTTGTTTCTTGCAACCAATGTTATCTTGTTGGCTTACTCATTCCACCAAAATGAACGTCACCAGACTACGCAGGTCTTTATTTTGTTTGTTTTTTTATAAATATATAAGTATCTACATATGTTGAACACTTACATAAAAATAAAAACATTTTATCGATTTAGTACGAATTTAAGAGTTTTGGTTTATCTTTCCATTCAAATATTTTAATCATGTGTACAAACGAAAAATAGTACAAAGTAAAATTACATAAACTTTCAACAGGTGGCGCTGATTTTGTTTTCTACTGTGAACGTTTGGATACCCCTTTTTATTTAGTGTGTGTTACGAAAGATTACTTTTTACGACCTACAAAAGATATTATGTACTTTCCATAATTTTATTATAAACAACATAAAATTGTAACTTTACATTTAATACGAATTATACATATTTACATGAATAATGGCAAAACATAAAACTGACAAAATGAAATCTTCACCTTAAACACATGCATGAGGGACGCTTCCCACAATAGTTACAATGTTGTCAGTTGTTGAGTTTGAGTTGCCAGTTAAAAAAAATTTTTTTTTAATATCAATAACCGTCATAAATAGAATAAGCGTATTAATTGGAAGACAATATTTTGAGAACAATGACTTATATTTGTAATCTGTGTAGTGTACACAGACACAATAAACGCTAATTTGAATCTGGATCCGGCAGGTCGCATGAATAATGCATATAGCCGTTGAACATGATTTGTATTCGACGCCGCACCTCCACGTCGCTACATTGTCTGTTTGCGCGCGCTTTCTGGGAACTCACTTCAAAGGGACTCCAAACTAAATCATTCAAATCTACTTACGAGTTTTTTTTTTCAACTAGTTGAAGTGACAAACTCTAGAGTAGAAGCGAATTGTTAAATACACAGTATGGGTATTATAATAATCCTAGGAGTTCCTATCAAATAATAATAATATACACGTACAAAATAACTAACGTTTTTCTAATTTGAAATTCTCAGGCTGTATTTGTGCCCGGTGTATGGGAATAGGCTCACCCCTGATTCCATGGGACGTATAAAATAACTGTTGAAATGTGGGAGTACCTCAATGCTGTCTACCTTTTCGTGATAATACATTCCTGAGATTAAGCTACCGTCAGTACAGTATTAAAATAATCTCAATAGTCTTAACCGAATAATGGTAATGATGTACCCACATATCTGGTTAACCAATAATATTCAGTCTAAAAGCAAACATAAGACGTTAAATGAAAACACGAGAGACTATTTCATCAACAACATTCATAATTCTGTTTAGAAACACATTGGAGCCAATGACAAATTGTTTTTCGAATCGTTCGCACAACAACGTGGAAAATGCAATAGTTATGTGAAATATTCATGTTTAATTGTAAACATTTATAAGTTATTGAAAAATGCACTTTATAAGAATATTACGGTTGGATGCGAAGAGCTGAAGATCGAGCTCAGTGACGTACTATTGGAGAGACCTATGTCCAGCAGTGGACGATGATGGGCTGATAACGATGAACAATATTTAGTATTAATACAATATGTAGCCTTTGTTTCACCCGGGAAAAGCTATAACAGATCTTATTAGATATATAATTTATAGAGGGCAGCACAGCACATATACGCTTAAACATGGCTGTCACTAATATTCGGATAGTTGTATCTCAGTTACTGCACAGAAAGGCGGAAATTAAAAGAAAATTTATATTGTAAACAATTTCACGTGTGTATAGTAAAATTATATACCAGTTTAATTTGCATGTATTCTTTCACAATAGTTCCACAAGTTTCAGACCTAAGCGAAGTCCTTTTTCATGAGTTCCCGCCATTTCTATGGGACCTTGCGACATAAATCTATTTGAATAAATATTTCTGTCTTGCATACTACCATACTAAAACTTAAATGTTCCAATTAAACTCAACTGCGATCTGCTAGTCAATTCTCTAATAACTCCTACTTCTTCCAATACTCAAATATATATGTACATATTATTCTGTTCAATCTCACCAACTATTGGTAAATATAAAAAGTATTAGGCAAACCTGGCTTGATATGTTTAGTCCAGAATATAATTTTTGTGGGACTAATTTAGTTTCCTCGTCCTGGAAAACCATATAAGACCTTATCTTCATTTGTCCTAACTTTATATACCTATATGTACGCATTGTATTTCAAGACATTGTAAGTCTTGTACACAACAAGCTCAGTTACAACAAGACAACCACAAGGAAAGTCGTGACAAGTTGCTGTGAGTATTGCTTTGTGAGTTAGGGTTGTCACAACAAAGTAAAAAATAAAAAAAAATATGACAAACATAAAAAAAATATGTTTCATTTTACAATTGTCTATTACTATTTTGGACATTTACAAAGCAAGCTCCTAGCTCCTTGTATTTCTCCGCAATAAAATGTCAGCGAATACTTCTTATCAAATATTATTGATTCGCTGTCTCTAACAAAGAAAGCATTTAATAATAGAACGTAAAAAACATAATAATCCAGTTTGAATCACAGTACAGTTACATCGTTCAGAATCTTTTCCTCGTACGTATTAACATTCGACACAGTTAGCCGCGCGGCGGAGCGTGGCAGCCCTAGTTACTAGTGCAACACTAGCCGCTAACACAATGGCATAGTGTTTTAAAAGTGAA
>DWED01000555.1:0-10932 GCA_018245795.1 Protelbella ruficauda | reverse complement strand
CTACCTTTAGCTTGTGGACTAGTCCCAATGTCAGGGTCCACGTTTCTGCAGCGTATGTCATAACTGGCAGGACGCACCGATCGAAGAATTGGGTCTTAAGGCACTGTGGTATAGGCGATGAGAAAACTTGACGAAACTTTCGAAATGCTGTCAGCCCAACTGAATGCGTCTATCGATTTCTTGATTGAAGTTGTTTTTACCAAGCTTGATCGTGTGCCCCAGATAGACGTACTCCTGGACAACTTCAATCGTGATTCATCGACCATAACTGGTCTCGCATTGACGTGATTATTGAACATGACTTTTGTTTTGTCCATGTTCATAGCGAGCCCGATACGTCGAGACGCATCATTCAGGCTGTTCAACATTTCTTCTATATCCTGCAGAGACTCCGCCAATATGACGATATCATCGGCAAATCGGAGGTGAGAAATGTAAGCGCCATTGATTTGGAGGCCCCGTCCCTCCCAGTCCACCGTTTTAAACACATCCTCCAATGCGTTCGGAAACAGTTTCGGTGATATTACGTCACCCTGTCTTACGCCACGACGCAGTTGGATAGGATTTTTTTAGGTTAGCTTATATTTCATTTTTTTTAACGCCTTATGGAATATAGAATTTTAGGATTGTAATAAAACATGTAGCAAGATTTGTAGCTATTTCAATTTGAATCGAAACATTGGAACCGAATAATAATTGTATGCATCATTATATTAACATCCAATGACAGTATTGACTGTTTCACATTTTTTAAAGTAACCCTTAAAATACTTTAAATACAACATCATTGGTTACTAATCATCATCATCATGAAACCTTTTATCATTCCACTATTGAACATGGGTTTCTTGTCTGAATGAAAAGTGTTAAGGCCATATTGGTTACCTGTATTTTTTTTACAAATATTTTACAAATGTAATGTATTATGTATCCTTACTTTTGCATGTAGCATAATAGAAACATTAAATTTCAATTTAAAATTTGCGTATTCTAAATTCAAATGTATTCCTAATTTAAACGTATTCCAAATTCTAACGTATTCCTAATTTAAACGTATTCCAAAGTCAAACATATTCCTAATTTAAACGTATTCCCAATTTAAATGTATTCTAAATTCCAATTAAAATATTGACGTATTCCGATCGTGGAGATAGCCCAAATTTTATGCGTTAATCCTCTTTGCAGAGATAAAAAAGACGCGTTGCATTTATTCGAGATTAAATAACTTTGTCGATTTTATCTGGCCACTACTGCGACTTACTTTGTTTTGTGGTAAAAATATTAAAATTATCGTGATAATAACTTATAATTACATTAAAATTACGATTAGTTTTAGCTCACACCATTAAGAATAATAAAAGAGGTACCATTTCTGTAAAAAAAAACTATATGACTTAATGTAGGATCATATCGAAAGAGCTTTATATTGTAAGCACGTGTTTTATTATGCAGTTTAGTTTCTCAAAGGAGAATATAATATACATATATATGTAGATGTCTATCTACGTCTGTCAGTGACAATAGGCTCACCCCCTGTTCCATGGTGGGACATATAACCGGTGAATCGTAAAAGTATACCACACCTACTGCCTAACCCTTCGGCGAAATACAGATGTTATCTCATGTCTATCAGCTAAAATTGCAACTCACGTTTAATAATGAAGCAATGTAAATGAGACAAATTAATCCATATTCAAATTTTGATAACACTTTTAGGTTAATGTAAACAAAACTGTTACGTACTCTAGACTGTTATTAAATGAGGATTTATGAAGATAACGGATCTACTTGAGTAATAACGGTCACACAGTAGTGGTATTTTATCTATTATCGTTACTTCTGCATGGCAACACTATGATTGTCAAGTGTTTGTTGTGTTTCATGTAAATGAATGCATCTTAAACTGAACCATATTCATTGTATCGAATATATTCTTGGTGTTAGGAAAATATGTTTGAAATGTTACTTTGAATGTTGTCGCGATTGTAACAAACATGAAGAAAATGATCATATTAAGAGCAGATCGATCTTATATAAGTTTGCAATCGTTATCATTTTTATTTTTATGATGATTTTAAAATGACTCATGTCTATTATGTTTATTATGTTTCGGTGAAGCGATTTTGTTGGCATGGAGATGGTTTCAGCTCGACGAAGTTTTTTTTTTATTATATTTCGGTATCTTTATTTTTCATAACGAAAGTTAAATTAAATTCTAAAGATATGAGACGGGATGTTTATACCATACAAATACGACATACAAAAAATATACATATATGAAAGAAATTGTTTAAGGCATGTAATTAACACCTTATACTTTAGAAATAACTTATTTATCGTTTCACTGTAGAGATCTCACAGTAAGATGGGCTATTTTTAAGAGATATGAAATTATAAAATTATTTTTAATCACAATTAAGTCAAATATCCAAATAATTTTACATACAACTAAAGTCGAGGCCGTTCTTACCGTTATTTTCACTACTCTTGTTTCTTGCTCTTCAATGTTGGTGCCTCAATGATATTTTTATATTTGCTGGACAGAAATATTTACTGACAACATTGAATACAGCACATTTTTTTATATTCGCCCATTCCATTACAGTGCAACGAATTGTAGTATAACCGTGTGGTATTTTAAACAGTGTTTATTTAAATATTATGTTTTTACTACGGTTGCGTGCTCGCTCGTCTCGTAAAAAATTTGTAAGCGTCTCATTTGTCACAGTATAAAAAAATTGAGTCGCAACACAGTAAGCAAAACATACTGCCGTTTTGTTTTGTTTTACTAATCTACAAATCGGACACGCGTCGCCAAAACAATGTTCGGGTGCTAATCAGAAGTTTCGTGCAATATTATTCTGCTGTTATTCTTCATTTTCCCCGTATACATACACTTGTTTTTGTTATTTTATTGAAGACGCTTAAGAACTGTTTTATTTAACTGTTTATTTAGTAACAGAATTATCTACCCCTCTTCCAGTTTCGGCCGTAACCGACACCCTAGAACATTAGTTGCTCCTGTCTAGAGGTGACCTGCCCGATCACCTACTGTGTCATGAATGTTTTGATGTTCGTTGTACGATTCCGATCGCACCTCGCTGTATATGTAGGTAGGTGAGTCATTTCCACTTCGCCGCCATTCACACTGCGCATAATTTAATTACGACCGCGGTTTTCACCTTGCGGCCTGCGGTTCGCATTGTAATTCGAATATTCGTCGTCCTTTTTCTAGTTTAACGATATCAAGGACGCATATTATATAAATTCTATAATGTTAAATCAATTCTATAATATTAAATAAATTTGCCGCGACTCCGTTGCGATTGACGGGAGGTCGAAACAAATTTGGCCATCCCGAAAAAGCATACATGAGTTAAGCGGGCAGTATTTTAATCATCTATATAAATATCGAAACTCTTTAATAATAAAATTCTTACTCCTTTACATGTTGTTTTCGAGCTAACACAACTTAATTTTTCCGCTTATTTTTCATCAAGCTACAGAATTAACTGTTGTCTTAATAAAGAGACGTATTTGTTAAGACAATTTTTTTCAATTGCTCTTAATTGCCAATGATATGACATCTCGAATAGTATATTTATTTTTAACGTGTGACTTGTTCCTATATACCTAGTCCATATGTATTATATAGACAGTCTGTGTTGTTATGTTCATATATATAAAACCTGCGTGTAGATGTGTGCGTGTAGAAGCATGTGTGCGTATTACTCACTCACTCACAATATGTTTAATTTGATAGTAATTTTAAAATGCGTTCAGAACTTACCTTTGGTTTCTAGGAAGTAACTAACGGAATGGAATTTAATTATGAGATTGGATTTACTTTTATGGATGTTAATCTTTTATGCGTTTTAACGACAGCTAGTGGGGAAAGCGATTAAACGAATATCAACATTTTATGAATTTACTTGTATATGAGCTGATCAAGTGAGGAAAGTCTTATTATGAGAAGCGGTGACCCATATTTCAACAGTGGAATGATAAAAAGGTCAAAAAAAATATAATACATTATTTTGGATTTCATTCATTATTCAATTATCAACATTTATATCAATGCCTTTACTAATCGCATTAAAATTTCAAGGCAAAATCATGTCTAAATCTCCTTCAGTTCCGAGTGGATGCCGTTATAATACGGTTCCCTGATGGCAGAATGGACAAATGTATGAAAAGCCCTAGAATAGCCCTAATGGGTTGAAAGATCATAATAATGGATGCTCATCAAGAGTGCTGTCGAACTCTTTCGTGTTGCTAAAGACGAAAAGAAATATTTACAACGATCTGCCAACCGTCATTTAGTAGAGATACACCATAAGAACGATTAGTTATAATGAAGAATTAATATGAGTTAGAAATATATTTTACTGTTATTTTAATACCATAACGGCAAGACACTTACGGGGTAGACAGAGAGCACCGTGTACCAAATATATCTATCCTTACAGACCTGACATATTTCTTCTGCAAGTATACCAATACTGTAGATTAGCTAATATACGTTTTAAAGAACCAGTCGCGAATAGCAAAATTAATAGCATATGCTTTCACTTTGACCGGACCTGACTCGCGCTGTTAATAATAGCTTTCCTGTTTGTTCGCTAGAGATCGTTGGGTCGTCGCGACTATAAAGTTCACGGTTTAATGCTTGCGTTATAACTCTAGCGTGGTACATGTATGTGTGCACATACAGCTCAATTGCGACTAGACTGTAATATCTCGAAAACACTTCAGTAAACAATTCAGAAAGTTTGAAATCATAATTATTCTATGACTATTATATTTTATTATGACTATTACAATAGTTATTTATCATAGAATAGTCTGTATGTAATATAATATCATAATAGTCATAGAATAATTATGATTTCAAACTTTATGAACTGTTTTCTGAAAGAAAGTGTTTATGACATATTACATTATAGTCGCAAATGGGCGATATGTGTCTAAATGTATAAATAGACACGTGAACTTGTTGTAGAACGAGACTCGTGTCTGGATCACGCACATGTGTTGTGTACTAACAAGTGATACTGAATAAAAAATACCTCGTGAACACACTTTATTTTTAGTTGTGTTCTCGTGTTTGTAGCATGATTTTTTGATAGGTTCCCTCTGATAAATCATACGTAACAATGAATATGTAGGTTCGTAATCATCATCATCAGCTTTTTTCCGTCCACTCTTGGACATGAGTCTCTCCAATAGCACGCCACTGAGCTCGATCTTCAGCTCAATACAGTCCGTTAATGGTATACGAAGTCAAAACATCACAAATATTAGTGTGTGTTATGTTATTATTAGTTTACAGTATCATATCAATTTTGCAATTATTGTATGATATAGTGCATATCCAACTCCGTCCCGAAGGCAACTAAACAAGAACTATGCGTGGTAACTAAACAAGAATTGTTTGAATGGCAGTTGAAAATTATTTGTGAATCAGTGGCACTGGAAGTATTTAAAATTATTTTGGTTTCCTTATTTTCTTGAAACCCCCATGCATCAGCGATTAAGTATTTCGAGATTCTTGAGCTACTGACCTGGTGCTGGCAGCAGTTCAAATTACCTAGACGTCCCCGCATTACAAGCCAAAACGCATTGTTTTCACTCCCATAACAAACACGTTACTATGCCCTACATATTGGCTGAGAATGTTGTTTGTTACACATAGAACTAAACATAGACAATTTACTACATATGTAGTATACATATATTAATTAGGCATTCGTTCATTTCTATTGTTCCTAGCCTTGCCTTTTTTCCATTTGTCTATGTAACGTTCGAATTTTCGCAGGATTAATTTACTTTTAGAAATAAGCCAAGGCTGTACCACGCTGTTTTAGGCACTTCCAGCGTATGTGATGTTGATGTCAATGGAAATGGAATTGAGTGAAAAAAATGGGGCGTCCTAAAAATAATATTGACCATCAGACGGTTTATGGCATTGTTTGATACGTTTAGAGAACATTTTCAGAGAGGCCTATGTCCAGAAATTAAACAATAGAAGCTGATGTTATGATAATGATGATGATTGATAAACATTTCAATTATCCTTTATCCGTTGTCATCAGACGGTTTCCGTCCTCGTTTGATACCTTTAGAGCAAAGAGAAACAAATATAGCACCACCACACAGCCTAAAAATAACATTGTTGCCATTAAAACATATGTATGTATGTAGTGACTGTGTGACCAGTTCATCGACTTCATATATAGTGTTTACACCGACCTACATAAAATCGTCTTTAATGCGTAGCAATATGTTTATTAGGAGACTTATTGTAACAATATCGGTTTACCAACCACCAATTCAAAATTATTTGCATAGTTTATTTTTGTAACGTCATTTTAATATACGTATTATCGGTTTAAATTACATATTACATATTACATTTTAAATGTACATAATTTATAGGGCTGTGAGTTATTTTTAGTCATTTTAATATACGTATTATCGGTTTAAATTTTATGTATATGTGTACGATGGAATATTTAAACTAATACTTATTCATAAATACATATTACATTTTAAATGTACATAATTTATAGGGCTGTGAGTTATTTTTAATGCATTATATTATGAAATTAAATTTCTGTATCATTTACTTTGTGGACATTTCGCGCGTTTTTGCTTTTGAATGTTGTAATTCCTTATAAAATATACATACGTCTTTAAGTCTAATAGTTTTTGAGCGAATGAAATTGATGGCATCTCATTCCATTTTTGAAAACCACAACTATATCAGTGCGTTCCTTTATACGTTATGCGCGGCCAATGAGATTAATAATATCATGAATTGAATAAATAAATAATTGTCTATGTTAGTGTGTGTGTGCACGCGTGGCTAGCTAGAAATGACCTATCATATACATATTATAGATGAGAAATTTAATGTTGATGATAACATTGTAACAAACTGCGGATCAAAGCCATACCGCGTTCGTTACAGCCGTCCAACTTCTACGTCGTTCGATGATATCGATTGACCTCATTTATTAACGCACAGTTTAATGCAGACTGGAAACTATCATTGATCATTTTAGCTTTTTGGTGGTTAGTTTCTCCCAGTAATACTACTGTTTGGAGGAGAGATGAATATTTCTTGCGATTTGAGACAAAGTTCAACATCATATTGCACAGAACTTATCTTTTACCTACTGGCATACTTTTCCTTAAGTTTACAGTTCAAGATTTCCTGAAAAATTCTTGAGTAAGCTTTTTAGTATTAAATTAAATATTTACTCTTTGTTGTTTAAGAACTTAGATATTAGTAAATAGAAAAGACAATGAACAACAAGATATACAAGTAAGCTTGTTTTCTATTCAGACAGGCAAGTCGCAGCTGTGAGTATTCATGTTGGCATACTTGCGTTTGATGCTTGCCAATTCTGTCGATATCCGAATAGTACTTTTTACATTATATGTAAAGATAAAATTAGATTCACAATAATATTTAGACCAAAGATCAATCGCAAGTGGTAGTGAAGGTGGTATACCTCATTACTTATAGGCTTGGTACCAACAGTTTTACGACTTCAATTTCGATCACTACTCAGTGAAAGTAAAGGTCAGCATAACCAATGACAGAGTAAAAATACCAGAAATGACATTGCATGTACAGTTCTTTAACTGAAATCTGGCGTCGCCATATGTAGTCTGTTTTGAAGTATCTTTGTAAAGACTTAGAACAAGTACAAAATACTTATTTTATATGCGAAGAAGCGTCTATTAAAACTAAGGGTCTTTATAAATATAAAGTTGTAACAATGTCTAACCTCAGTAGATATTATTTTCACCAATAATTTTTACGTTTAACATCAAACATTGAATGTTTTATATAATTTTCGATATTTCGATTACACATTATAAGAATGTTGGGCGTAACGTCGATTCGAATGGAATCGATAAGTCGAATTCTATCTACTCGTTTTCCTTTGATTGCCAAACTTTATCAGGAATCCAGATCTATAAATCTAAACTAAGGTACGAGAGAAACGTCCCTAGAAGTTAGTTAAACATTTTGGCCAATAGTGTTGTAGTTAGCGTTTTCCCAAAGCATTTCACAATTCTAGCCTTCATGGCATTCCTTATAATCTTATCTCTTAACTACGTATCGTAGTCGTATAAAGCCTCCGTAACTATATCTATCATTTTAATTTCGCGTCGCTGTATTCAAATCAAGCTATCATACCGCATCAGACGGTTCAGTGCCATCAACATGCCCAAAGAACTCACCCTAGTACACATCTAGGGTAATGGAGGTTTTAGAAGGAATAATGAGATCGTTAAGCACTTTCAGCAATGTCAAATGCCTAGCGAACGTTATTAGCAAGTCGGTTCTTTTGTACTCGCCTATTAAATCAACAATTTTCTTTCTTTTTTTTCTAAATCGCTGCTCCATAGGAAAATTTATACTGATTTCGATTACTGGAATATTAGAATACTACTTTAATAACTTGTCGATTATTTTGTATCCGTCTATTAAATTATTTCTCCGTCTTGTTTTTTAAATGTTTACATATTAGAGCGGAAATTAGTTATAAATAGTTAAAATTAGGACAAATGTTTATGAGCCATTTGCTCTCCATTTCGCACGCAATGAGCCTAGCAGGGCTCTTTAAAAAAGTAAAAAGTGTGAGGAAAAGTTTAATGAATGTCATTAGTATCGATTGTCGGTGGTATAACAGCAACGGACACAACTGATAAGGTTGCATATTTCAAATATCTAATATATAGCACAGTCATGTCGTCGAAGCAAAGCAAACAGAAATAATAACGACGCTGTGCAAAGTCCAATTCAAATCGAAAATATAAATCCATCGATTCTTAATGATTATTTTTGCCTTTTGGAACAATGGGAAGTTATGTTCTCCGAATGTGATTAATGCGTCATAAAAAAATTCGATGATAATAAGCAGAATTATCTTTAACATGGTGTAGTTCAGATAGTCAAAGCGAACGCAATGTTAGGCTTTATAGAGCTTAACATTAATTCGGTCCATTATGTGACAGTGTTGGATCATCCATATCGATTGCCTAAATAAATGCCGTTACGTGATAACGCCGGCAGTACTTATGAAAGTTCCCCAATATTGTGCAATTAGGTTTACTCGGAGATGTATTTGTTGTGAAATAATTGTTGGTTAAAATTCATGGTTAATTCGTTTAAATGCAATGTAATTGATATTCCAGTAATTGCTCTGATTTCTCGTCAAATTGGAAGAACAGTCGCTAATGAATGAAGAGTGGCAACGTTACGGAATATGGAACTTTTTAACCTTTGACTCATAATTTTCCTGCGTTAATTCCCACTTGATTTGTGCGGTATTTACATGCATGTCAGTATTGACTCTCTTCTTATCTAAATCTTCTCTTACATAAACAAATCATGTTCACCCTTGTCTTCTTCTCCACTGCCCATCTCCTTTGCCGTCTACATTCATGTTCATGGTTTTCAGCATTTCTCATACATGCCTGAATCATGTCAATGATTTCCTTTTTTATTTAATAGCTCTACTTTCTAGTTTTCTTTGTAATGTTTATTTTTAACTGTACACACTTTCATTATTTATCTTAAACTTTGTATATCGGTTGTAGACAGTCGCTTTAAAACCGTCCTTTTGGGGGTCACCACTCAAACCCTTATAGGGCAAGTCGTATAATAACTATACATTTTATCTTCGAATTTAAGGGGCAAGAAATTCGTGACTTGTCTCCTTTACATCCATCCTGTTTTATACATTCCTAAAAGGCCCTATACTCGCATATTTCTCCGTCCTTTTTATATGATAGTAATAAGAATTTATACGATTTTTTTTTTTTTTAATATTAAATATACCTTCAAACCAATACTCTCAATTAGCGTCAATGTTAAAGTAATTCATTTTAATAGAAATGTAAATAAGTTTCTTGAAAATGCTGTTGTATTAATTTCTCTTCAACAATTTATCATTATTATTCATTATTGGATGTAGATATGACTTGTCTGTATAATTACCTTTTATACTCCATGTCAATGTGCATATGGTTGCTCGTTGCACTAAATTGTAAACAGACCTGTATTACACTTAGTAATGTCGCACGGCCCATTTGTCATGCAAGCGCAATCAGTGTATAATGCTAAATGAATGTTATTAAGAATTATGTATTAATGAAAAAATTTAATAATAATGACTGTTGCGTGTTCGAACAATGTGAGCCCACTGCCGCTCGCAGCGGCCACCATCAGTCTCGTTAAGTGCAATTGCATAATTAGCGCTGGCCACCGACCTTGGCCAATGTCGTTCGGCCATCGAAGGCGAGCGCTCCAAGTCTATAAATAGATGGGCCACAACATATTTTCTTTGATCGCGACAAGCGCCGCCCGGACGTGTTCCTTTGCTGCCATATTAATTTTCGCAATACATCTAACTCACTTTGTGGTGTCGCTGTGGTGCATTGTGATTGGTCTTCGTGAATCTTTTTACGAATACTGTTATGGAAAATATTTAGTACTATTTCTTTCGCTCGCATAATTTGTCTAGTTTAATTTAGAGCATCGTAAAAATAATAGTATTGATTTCTTAAAATACCTTTATTATATTTTTTTTATCACATGATAGGCTAGCGTTTGGCCGCGATCCCGCCTGATGGAAAGCGCGGATGCGTCCTAAAATGGATATATATTTATTATAAAAATTATGAACAGGATTTAGGTGAAAAGCGATTACGTACAGTTTAGGTTTAAGTAACTTACTGCATGATAAGATCGTATTGACGTAAATCGTTGTTTTTTGTTATTGTTTTATAAAATTTTTGTTTAACGATATGATGCAATTATATGACAATAATGACAGGATTTAGGTGAAAAGCGATTACGTACAGTTTAGGTTTAAGTAACTTACTGCATGATAAGATCGTATTGACGTA
>DWED01000554.1:0-10933 GCA_018245795.1 Protelbella ruficauda | reverse complement strand
GTGTAGTACAGTCCCACATTTCACCAGTTACGTATAAGTCCCACGGAATAGGTGGTGAGTCTATTGCCATATACCGGGCACAAATCCAGACTCCAAGTCACTACTAGAATTCCTGAATTAGAAAAATCCAATAGTACCCGACCCGAGGTTTGAACCTAGGACCTCTCTATCGGCAGTCGCGTTTGCAATCACTCGACCAACGAGGCAGGCAGTTCAAAAATATATATTATGGTATCGCTACCGTCTGTGGTAGTCTGCTATATACATATATATTGTAGCCAAGTTTATTACTTTATATACGAGTAATAATGCGTGACCAGTAATCTTTGTACCTTTTTTAAGAATGTTGCACGCACGGAAGTGCGGAAGACTTGGAAAGAGTGCAGAAACCTAAAATTTGTATGTGATAATATTTAACACATACCAAATATTTTAAATTGAATTACGTAAAACATTCATTAGTTACGGTCCCACTGTTAACGTCAGCCATACATGTATGTTGTCAACCAGGAACGCAGAGGAAAGATTCACAAAAGTCTACTCTTTGACGTAGAAACCTGCATAACGTTCGATCGCCGTCGATCGCTTCTGCTGCACTACATTACGGCTCCGTTTGTGACGACCTTTATGAAGACTATATTATTACAAAGATGTCACGTACGCCCGCTCCACGAATAACCTCGCAGACCGTCATAAGCAATAACTAATCATTATATTGGTATAATATGATAAACAAAACCATTTATATGTGGAACAAACAAATCTTCGACGTAGGTAAATCGTTTGCTATAAATTATGATAAAAATTGTTTTTGGGAGCGATATTTAATTGTTGGCTGACTTTTTTCTAATGGCATACAGGCTGATACGGTTTATTTTGTACATGACATGATATTTCAGATATTTTTTCGATGGTTCGGCCATGTAGAAAGAATGGCGGATGAACAATGACTACACAGATATACAATGGGAATGTTGATGGGTGTTGGTGCTGAGGAATACCACATTCAGGATGAAGATCAATAGCTAAACAATATCAACAATGTTTCTTGGAGATATCGACCCAATCCATTAATGGAGATATGTAGGTCTGATCTTGTCTAAGCCACTTGCACTTTGGCAAACTTTAAATCTCTCAGAGAACTTGCTACAGATGTTTTCACGATATTTGCTTTTTAACTATTAACAGTTAATCGCAAACATCGAAGTTATTTCAAAACGTCACTGGTTCTTATCGGGACATAAACCTCGAAGTCCCGGAAAGGAAGACTGAAATCCAAACTACGAAGCTGTCACTGCGCCGTCGATACCTAAGTATCAAGTCTAGAATAATTTATATAAAATGACCAATATGTCCAAACGTTATATGATGGCACAGGAAAGGCTATCACAATATAGAAAAAATAATTTTAATATTATTATCTTCCTTAACTGTAGAACTAACTGTATTACCAAAATAATCCAAAATATAACGAAAACAATTAATGAAATAAATAATACATGACGCGTAGCTCTAGACGATTACATGTGAAAATGATTTTTCAACTGGCTTGTATACACATTTTTATATACTCGTACTTGACCGATGACGGCCATTTTGTGCTAAAATGTTGTGTGTATTCTTCAGTAACCATCATTCGTCAAATGATTCGTTTCGACTCTTTCTGTTTCTGAATCTTATTAAAATTCAAGCGATGTTAAATAGCAAGGATGTGACAATAGTTGCTAGTCTTGATTTTCCAAGGTCTTCGTTGGCAACGTAGGTTGAAAAGAACCGTTCCTGATGCAGCTCTTAGAAACTAAAATATCTCGCTGCAATCACCATCTGCACTGCCTTCGAATACCTATATAGGATACCTATACGTTCTAGATGGAGTTAACTTGTCATGTAAATAAAATGCACTGGTGCAGTTATCATCCAGCCTCAGGTTAAGTTATGTTATGTTAGTTTAGGTTAATTTTGTTGCCGCTGCTTGCGACCTATACTTAAAATTCGAATGGTAATTGGCTAATTAACATTGTGAGTAGCCATTTCATTCTGCGAATAGCCACTTGTCATTAATTCCAACACCCTGTACCGCGCTATCGGTGCGTATCTGCGACCTGACCTCTGCGATATCAGACAATTAACTTTAATGGATATATTTAAATTAACTCCAAATGACAACATCGCATTACTGTTATCAATCAGAAGCGATAGTTCACGAGCTTAATTTGTATTTTAGTTAAGTGTACGTGATAATGTGAGTATATCATAACTGCTTATGGTGTACTGTATGTACGAGTATGTCTTTTATTTGTCTGCATATACAAAATATCAATAAATATGAAGCATCTATTGATTAATAAATTTCATTAATGTAATCTGGGCAAGGAATAGGTTTCTTATATATCCTGTTAACTTTGTTATAGTCGTTTCAAATTATTCCAAGTATAATCAACACACGGACAAACACGAATGTTTTTACTTTATTTCGAAACCTTAGAATTTCACAGTAGTTTCTAGAAAAGCTTGCTATAACACAATTTGGCCTGGAACCTCCACATTGGGGCATCAGGTTCGCCTAATTTATGCACTGATTGAAAATGAACACTCGATTGTTTTCATTACAGTTTAACAAACGTTAATAGGCATACGAGTAGGTATGTTCGTGTGCGTGTGAGCTCGCGGTTGTATGTGTGAGTATTACGCAGCTGTAAGGTATTTCAGGACATATTTTAGTTCTGTTTTTAATAGTTTTTTAATTAAAATTTGTCTCAATTTGAGAATCTCGACATTTAGTTACTTATGAGATATATCGCCGAGAAAAAGAATTAAACATTTGCAAAAAACATTTGAATGTCAAGCATTTGAACAATTGTTCGACTATTTTTACCATTGGTCTCTAAGATTATTCAAGATAAAAATTGGTCCTATTCGATATATATAATGTACGACCTTCTTAACTCCAATACCATAAAAGTGCATACAAGTGTGTTTGAATTACATTACGAGTATCTTTCCGATTCTCAGACAGTTGTGTCAAATGTTTATAATCGTTACATCGTCTAAACTCACAATGTACACGGCCCTGGCAGTGAATGCTATCAAGGATCATTTTCTTTTGTGCACAAGTGAACAAAACAATTTTACTCATTTAAAACGTGATCCTACATCCGTTACAGTACCTAATAGATGTATATGTATATTAGATTGACTATAATGAGAATTTTGTAAGAAAGATGAAAT
Organism: Protelbella ruficauda; assembly: GCA_018245795.1. Taxonomy (NCBI): domain Eukaryota; kingdom Metazoa; phylum Arthropoda; class Insecta; order Lepidoptera; family Hesperiidae; genus Protelbella; species Protelbella ruficauda. Next base: position 7,705 of record DWED01000554.1, on the reverse strand, counting down.
AAGTGATACAAAATTATGAATGTCAAATTAATATATTTAACTACTCAAATACAAATAACAGTGTACACGTAAAATTCTATATATACAGACAGTTTCAGAAAATCTATAATGACAAACAAACCGAATTTTGTACTGAAATCAATATTTAAGATCAATACGGCAAAATCTACAATTTGGTAATGTATTTCAATATACATTAGGAAATACTTTTTAAAATTAATGAATACATTTATCAATTTAAACCATAAGAGCTAGGCTAACTTATATATGTATATTATTTACATAATAATTTACATTTGCTTACAATTTAATACATTTATTTCCCAAGTTTATTTGCAGATAAACAAATAGATTGCTGTATTGTTAGAAATATACAGATAAAGTATGGCCAATATAGGGCATGTTAATTAAATCACGTGTATTTTGTTGACATACTGGACTTATAAGGAAACAACATTGTGACAAATCAACTGCCTACAATTGAACAGGACTTAATGATAACCAAATATAGCGTAAGAAAACTATTGAAATATGTAACAAGATTTGTGTTTTAAAAAATATTTACTTGAATGAAAAATTTTGCGTGATAATTACATTTGTTTTTTTAAATTTAATTTTTATAATTGGCATTTTTATTTCAGCGATGGCTAAGTGCTTAAACTCTTGGAAATATAGAGATACATAATGTTTTTAATATAATATCTTAATGGCATTTGTAGTAAAAGAATACTTGATAATTATCGTGTTATTATGACCAATGATTTGTAAAACGTGAAGAGCGGAGTGTGAAGGGTTGCTAATATTTACTTAGTTCTGTAAGTAGCAGTTTCATGATGAACATACTAACTTACTAACAATCTCGACTACAGCCTTTCAATCTTTCATGGAAGAGACCTCTACCTTCCCTTCATAGTTATCATTAGCTAGTTTTCGTCCACTAGTGGACAGAGGTTTCTTCAATAGCACGCCACTGAGTTCGATCTTCAGCTTTTCGTTTCCAAGCACTCTCTATATACTAATTTTCAATTATTACTGTCCACTGGTTTGAGTACTAGGCGATGGTGAGCCCGGTACTTGCGTCTGCATAGCGAGATGCGGCGGTAGTCCCATCGGCGGTAGCGGCCTGCCCATTAAGGGGTGCGGGAAGTACTGCTGCAGTGGATGCGGGTACATGTGGTGCGGGTGGCGGCTGAACTGCGCCATTTTCAACTTCTCGATTTCTGCTTCCTGCACACGTTTTGCCTTTGCTCGCCGATTTTGAAACCAAATTTTTACCTGTTGAGAAAGAAATATACCGTGTTATAGAAAAAGTTGCATTTAATAGAGTTAATAACGCACGTATGAAATTTTATAACGTTTTTGTAATTGTATTAAGTGTACAGTACATGTCTTTAGCCGTTTGATTGATTTAATAGGATCATTTAGGAAGTTTTTTAATCTTAATATCTTCCAAAGAAAAATTTTCTTTGGAAAAGAATACTCTCCCATTTTTTGGGATGAATTTTTAATATCCCTCCTTGTGTACACATATCATTTAGTGTATTTTTCATACGATAATCGAAATCACTCAGTAATACATAAAATATTAGGCGACGAATTAACTTTAGAGCGACTCCCGTACGAGCGCTTTCTAGAGTTTTATGTGTGGCGTGGGGTTGGGTTGATAGTTACCTGGGTCTCAGAAAGTCCGAGAGAGGATGAGAACTCAGCTCGCTCAGCGATGCTCAAATATTGCTTATCGACGAATTTGCTCTCGAGCGCGCGAAGTTGCTGGGCCGTAAAGGGGGTTCTCGGTTTCCGGTTTGGCTTATGTTTGCGCAGATTGCACTTCAGTTTCGGAGGTTCTCCGTTAGCATCTGGGGAAGAATTATTTTAATAAGTCTTTGTGATAAAACACTTACCTAATTAGAAAGTTATTCTTCCTTTAAAAATTGACGTGGTGATTATGATGCGTGTTTACTAATGAACCAAAATTGCAGGTTCGATGCCCGCCACTAATATTTTTGTCATCTTCACTATTGTTTGTTGTTTCTAGTGTGTAAAAATAATATTTTTACAATTAAATATTAATATGTTTATTAGTTGTCTGTTTAATACAGTACAGCTATTCCCTTATTCAGGATAAAAGGCCAGTCTAACTAATTAATATTATTATTTGATATATCTATATAAATATTTAATATTTTTATTAGGTGCAAACTTGTTAATTCCTATAACCTTCGGGTAAACACGAGCATACTTTTTAAACGTAATTGCTTCGTAACTTTGACGTTTAATCAGTGATCTAATGCTGATGGAACTCATTAAACGTTTGTTCATAAATTAGCGTCGTGAACAAAAACAAATTGAACCCCCGTATTTCCCGGCATCGCGCGCCGCGGGAGCACTAAAATGTTAATTAAAATGTAGCTACGGTAATGTTGCAGCTAATTTAATTAGCCATCAGCTGCAGATTCATGCAGACGTTTCAGAGGCTATAAAGACTACGTAAAGTTGTGTTCCAGTAAATGTATGGACAGGGTGTACTCAGACATATTAGAGCGTTAACGGTCTGACGTGTGTGATTTAATGACGTTATAATACGTCAAAAAATTACATTTATAACGTCGGATGAAACTGAAGGTAAATTTTCAATGTTTACCTCTCTAAGCGTGTTAGGATGTCTTGTATCTTATAGTTAATATTTCCGTGATTTCGAACATATTAAAGTACAGAAATATAAACCTGTTACTCAACGTTGAGATTAACAGATCCATGGCTGGTTGTCACGATAGTGAGTATGAGTTACGATTGTAATCATACCTATGTATATGTTGATGGTGTTTTTATTACTAACTCGAGTCTTGATATTGCTTTCATTTGCTTAATCTATGCTGATTTAAAAAGTCCATAATACGTTATCAGTGTTCATAATAAGTGAAAAAAAAATTAATTGGAGAACCAATTTCTGGACATCGATATTACATTTTTGAGGAACCAAGAGAGAAATCTTCAACCCGTCATCCTATAAATTAAATCGTACGATTAGCATAGTCATTAAGGGCGGATGATGGCTGATAAATGTGCGCACTCCCGCCCTTACAACTCAATAACGTTACAAAAGGCAGCCGAAGCGTAGGCCAAGGAATGTCGCCTCGTATCCGCGTCCATACCGCGCCGCACTAATAAATCGCATAATAAAACTCTTAAAATAAAACACGAGAGGAAGTGAGCCGCGCTCCGGCCCTGATAACATCTATACGAGGCAATACTTAACTTATTCAGTGATGGCCAGCATATTAGTACGCAAATTGGTTGATTTTACTGCCGTTGCCAGTTACGATCGTTTGATAGACGTCCACGCACCACGCATACTCGTACCAGTGCAATTATTCTACTAACAATTTGTCTGAATGTAACATCATTTTGCTGTTGTAATACATATTTATCGTGCAATAGAAGATATGCTACATTACAACATAAAGGACATAATGACATGTTCGAAATAATTTTTAATATGTTGTGACATGCTTTACATGTCTTTTTGTGTATGTTCAATTAAAGCTCGAGTGTAAAAAAAACAGTGTTACTAACTATTACTACTACTACTAACTGTTACTACTATATAAGGATAGATGCAAGGGGGAATTATTCTAAAGTATTAGTGGGATGAGTCGTTAGATTCCATCTAACATACCTATAGCTCTTCGGAAATTGACATAATATGTTAAAATAAAAAACACAAAGATTTTCTGATAACAATTCCGGAACAGTTTATTGCGTGTTTTATCCACCTCGACCTCTTTCGAAAGTTGACGTCAAAAATTGTATAAAAAATTCACAGCTTTTAACAATACCACTAATTATTATTTAGTCTTGTAAAATTAATTTTTAATTACAAGCAGCAATACAAATTATATTTAAATGCAAGCAATGTTTCATATTTCTTTATTAATACTATTATTTTATCGTCACTTCAGTCCCGTTACGGATTGGGCAAAGAGTAACGAGTGCATAATAATTCCATCCTTACAAACTTGACATGCGTCTTCTACTAATCACACAAACTTAATATATTTTCATTTGACAACTTGTTTTACATATTGTAACAATGGACCTATACAAATAGCGTGAAATCATTAATAACGAAGAATAAAAATGTTTTCCTGCCAGTCACCTGCGACGGTAACCGTCGTACATACAAATGTAGATTTTTACTATGTATTTATTTATGTCGCCGTAAAATACCATTCATGAAAAAAAAATACAGAATTAACCAGATTTTTTGATAATATTATTCGTCTATACCATAAATATCAGGAGCTGCTTTGAATCATGTTACTCGATATACGCTTACTACAAGCACGGCCACTAATATGACAATTTGGTCGATGTGTTATTACCTTGACAATTAAAATCATTATTTTAAAAATATACCATTTCACATTAATCAAATATTCAACAACAATCAATCCAACATTGAAATTATTAAATCAATTAACTAGTAGCATGACAAATTTTTTATTAAACGATTAAATATGTCTGATATGACATTGTAACATGCCACAACACAGTAGTTACACGTCACTAAATCATATATTGGAAAAATACCAGTGACAAATGTAGACACAAGAGTTGTATTGCCCCAGCGGGTCAGCGCAGTTCTGAGGCGACGTTGCGTTCCTTCATTTGAATAATTTCCATATCGCCATTAATCATGTCCGTTTAAATTAATCCACGATTAACCAGAAATGGCTGTTAAGTTGCAGTCATAATCTATCTACTGATTATTATAACGCCAGTTAACGGGTTACTAGTGATGGACCACTCGAGGGAAAGTTGGGCGACGATAAAAAATATTATTCAATTAGTACGTCATTAACATTTCGGCCAAAAGCAAGATAAAGCTCCCCCCTCCCCTCTGCCTCTACCCCCACCAATAACGGACCACGATCGATCGGGAAATATCTGGAGCATACTCCACCATGGTGCTCCAGTGCGGATTGGCAGACATTTGAGACAGAGACAGAGAAGAAATGAAAAATGTAGAGTAACTTTTTATTCTTAAACGAACAGTTGTACCCAACACTTGCACTATATTGCAAATACAGAAACTATACTAATTAATGCGTCTTAACTATTATTGTTACCGAAATAATACATTATTTATGAACTCTGCCAACACTCCAATAAGATCATGACAGATCTATATTACATATGTATGTATAATTAAATAAAAAATTCGTTATCAGCAACATCGTTAAATGAAATATGGACAAGTGTATTGACATATGTAGAGTGGATTAAGGCTATCGGATTATGTGTCCGACATCGGGTTTTGGCACACTGTTGATAACTCGTAACTTTTAACCATAATATACTTAAATATTAAACAAAATCTAGATATGAAAACACTACTAGGAACATAATAAAATGTAGTAAGAGAGAGATGAATACAGAAGAACCACCTCAGGTCTGTAATGATAGAAATAATGGGCACTGATACTCTCTGCCTACCCAGTAAGAGACCTTGCCTTACGATATAATAATTATAATGAAAACAGTATTACATAATACTTTACTGTTCAGACATAAAAGATAAGAAATATGTTTATTAAATACTAGACTATTATCATATAAATGTAAAAACCAATAAAATACATCAAAAAAATAAAATACAAACTATATTAGATTACGCTAACAAATAAATGTATAATTTCAAAATTAAATTCCACTTTTTGTTACGTTACTCATGACAGCTACTACTAAAATTATTCTCATTATACATGTAATTTGTAAGGCGATAAAGAAACATTTTAAAAAATAGTATAATAAATGTATTCGATTTGATACAAAAAAAAAAAATAATGTTGTGGTTCGGAACAATAGCACGATATCGTTAGAACAGTATTATGAGAGTGTGATGGCAAGTTGAGATTATTATATCAATCCTGTTGTCAAACATCGTCAGCGTCGTTTAGTAGCTAATGGGCCACAAAGAGCCAAAAAAAAAAGTAAAATTATGTGACAGCGGAAAAAAAGCCAAAATGTATGAATGTCGTGTTAAGCGGACGTCAAAGCGCCTACCGACGACAAACGTACTGAAATAAAGTTAGGTGTGGTTCCACATGTGCGACTGAGTCGACGGCGTGTACCAGCGCGCGACTAGAAGAGTGCTGGATGTGAATTTACTATCCTAAACGCAATTAAGAAATGCATAGTTATCGATTGAATGAAATGAAATTAGCAATTGCTTTTTTTCGAAACATGATTTAAGCTGGTGTAATATTACAAGGTAACTGATAACCAGATAAAAAAAATTGCTTGGTATCCACATTTAAGCGACAATGTTTAATTGTTACTTTATTCTATGTCCATTTGACGATATCCCATTTTTTATTTTATTTTCCAATAGTGATTATAAAGACATTAAAGGAGAAATGAGGCTATAAAATATTCTATTTCAATAATACGCGACGCGCCGTATATATTTATCCTATGTTTAATTAAAGGAAAAATTATTTTTTAATTTATCGTACCAAATAATTTTAAAATAAAACTAAGATCTTTTCAAGTAAACACATTTATGCCAATTCTAGTTTAGTTAGTTTTATCGTGTTCCAGACCCGAGACATAATGTTAAACATCACTATAATGGAATGCTGGCAATTTTACCAACTGGCTTTTAAATAACTGATCTTTACCAATCATCGTCATCACCATCGATATATTTATCTCGACTTCACATTATTGTTTAACGTCAACTATATTAAACAACCATCAGCAAGAAAGACAACCAAATAAATTATATTATACAACTAAAGTCAAGCCACGGTCGACATTATGTGGGATACCTAAAAATCTCGTTTGCTTTTAAATTACCTGCTTTAAAAATACTTGTACGGGCACCGTCGTGCCGGTTGTCTTGTTAATTGTTTAAGAGATATCGACTGCAGATGTTGACTTCTGAATTTACTGATGTGACTCGCGACGAGAGAAATATGAGACGTTTTAAATTTTACACCGTTTAGACGTGGCTGTGTTTTTGTTCTGACGCATTGTAGTGATGTTTTACACTTTGCTGTTACGATATCCTCGATTCGACTTTCACTTTGTAACTTTTGACAGTTATACATCGACTTGTATTTGAAGTCGAATTGTAACCGATAATGCACTAGTGATTTATTGTAACAGTTGTTATAACGGTGTAGGAGAATATCGCAAAGAAACGTTTTCTTTTGACAGTTCTACAGACTGTTATCTGAGGCGTAAGGTATGGATATATGTTTTACGAAAGCATGACTATATACTCATGTATTCCTTGTTTGTTCTGATCGGAGGTCGAATCCTATAATGGGCAGATAAGCAATTCTGCAAACGATATTTAGGTATAACTAGTCAATATAAAGTGGCAAAGCAAAACACATGTGGCAAAACGTGTGATCTAAAAGACCAATATATTTTTTGCAATATCATTTTTTTAAGAACTTCAAAAGGACAATGCGAGACATGTAAATCATTGTTTTAAAAATCGACTACAACAGTTGCACTGATGTTTATTTAAAAATTAATAAAACACCAAATATGAAAAAAAAGTATTTGAAAATTGGCAACAATACAATAAATCGCAGAAGTACACTCGTTTCCTCTTTTCCGATCCGACACGTCTCAGAAGATTTAAGATCACTTACTCAAACCGCCTGTTTTTCCGACCGTACCTACCTAA
>DWED01000553.1:0-10935 GCA_018245795.1 Protelbella ruficauda | reverse complement strand
CGTTTTATAATTATGTGGTGTATTTGCAGGTAAATCATCTTTGATCATACAATTTGTTGAGGGACAATTTGTTGATTCGTATGATCCTACAATTGAGAATAGTAAGTAGTGTTGGAATATGTTCAACCCTTTGCGAACTTAGTTATTTTAAACAATCCATTACCATTTATGATCATTGAACTCGTATTAATTTGTGAATCGAATAGTTTTGTTGTCTGTTTAATATCGTAACTTTACACATAACACATCATTTATTTCATTTGCACATCTTTCTCACTCTCAAACTGCATTAGAATAATATTGTATTAATTTAATATAATTGGGCTTTTTTGGAGTGAACAAAATTTTTATTTCGGACTTATTTCAGCCTTTACAAAGTTCATTCGCCTCAATTCAACGGAATATGAAGTGAAATTAGTAGATACCGCAGGGCAGGATGAATACAGCATTTTCCCTCTGCAGTACAGTATGGACTTCCATGGCTATGTTCTGGTGTACTCTATAACTTCAAGCAAGAGTTTTCAAATTGTACAAATTATTTATGACAAGTTGTTGGACATGGTCGGAAAAATACAGTGAGTATGTTTAGAGTCCACAGTGGAAAGTTTATATGAATATAGAGACTTATAATACTACATAATTACTATTCCCATAGTGCTGCAAATATCTATCAGTGTAATCCTCTGAATATTTATATATTTCACACATAGACATATGATTAAAAGTGTGTGTATATTTATCATGGTTATGCCATTGATGAAGAAATTATTATTTCTAAATTAGAAAACATATTTTTTTATTTTTTATTTCATTTTATAATTCAGGCAATAATTGGCAAAATCGTTTTAAAATCTTTCAATTATTTCTGACATCTGAATTTGTTTAGAAAATAAACAATAATTTAGGTAATGTGTAATGATAGATGCATAAATATTTATTGATCAAATATTCGATGTTCTAGGGATAAACAAAAATTAATGGTTAAAACATTTTTCTATTAAATGTTTCGGGAATATTTATACACATAATTATATATGTATCGGCTTAACTCACATATATTTTTCAAGGACCTCATACAAGTCCAAAACTAGTCGGGCCATCCTGAAGACATATGTGAGTTAAGCTGGTACATATGTAATCATGATTAAACGTTGCACTAGTGTGTATATAATTATTTATTTATCTTGTAACTTGTCTAATTGTGTTCCTCAAACAGTTAGGTAGAGGAGTATAGGACACTCAAACTATTTATCTAATATGTTCTGTGAAATAGGGGATGATAGCCATACACTGATCACAAATATAGCGACTAGAAATTCTAAGTTAGAAAAACCTGTTAGTACCTGACCCATGGGGTAAACCCAGGACCTTTCAATCAGCATACATATTATGTATATTAATAACATAGTTATTTATTTAAAGGCAGCATTTTAATTTCAGTGTGCCTATTGTGCTAGTTGGAAATAAAACTGACCTTCATTTAGAAAGGAAGATAAGCACAGAGGAAGGTAAAAGACTTGCGGAGAAATGGAAGGCTGCCTTTGTGGAAACAAGTGCGAAGAGAAACGAGGTATATTTTGATTCTCATATACATTCAAATGAAATTAGTATATGGTGATGTAACAAAATGGTTAATTAATAGCATTTATCCTTTAAGCACAATGACATTCCAATATTCAGAATTTGGGACGATGTGTTATGTAAATGCATACTGCTCTTGTAGATCTAATGAAGCAGCAGGTCTTACATTATTTGTTCTTAAGAAAGGGAAGAAAGTAAATGTGTGGAAGGGGAAGGGGTTGTCTTTTGGCTTGCTGACTTCTGGTGACATATCACTTTGAGGTTTTCTATACTTTAAAAGCCAATATAATATAATGAAAGTTTCTATATTTAAATATTTGTTGTTCATATTGTGTCAAAGGACCATTTGACATTCTGAGTCAAAAGATGGACACTTATAGTGTTACTGGTCCACAAATTTTAAGTTACTGGGTGAGCTATGGCAAGGTTCTAGAGATTTCTATACATCCAGTTAATGTGTCCACAACCTTCCTTTAGCATTGTCCAATAAAGAGCTCTATACCTAGCTGTTGAATTTTAATAAGGTTCGTACTTCTTAATGGAATAATAAAAGATTAATTTAACTCATTGTCTAGCGATCTATAAAAAACATGTCCAATAGTTCTCGGTGAAAACTTAGATGTGGGCCGGGATCCTAATAACATATTTTGCTAACAATAAGTATTTGAATGGTTTTCATTAGTGCCATGTCACAATAAAACACATTTTATATATAAAAAAATACCTTATTAAAGTATATTATTTTATTACTTATGTTGGAGTCCATAGAGAAGTGCGTCCTATCTCTGAGAAGATAGGTCAGTTTATCAAGTTCATAATACCACAGCTTTTTATACCAAGAAAAAAACTGGAAATATTCCCATTATTTGTGAGGTGCTTCTTCTGATATTTCTTTATAAAAATATTTGAATGAATATATTTAAAGTTTTTTTTTCATATCATAGCATAGAAAATTTTATAGAGAGCTCTTCACTGTTATAGTGGCTAATACTTAATCGTAAATTACACTTTAATTCAAATTTGAGATCCTCATGTCCAATACAGCATAAATTAAAATCATGAATTCTATCACTAATATTCTATCGCTACTATTGTTAATTGTCAATCTATATACCATATGTCCTTGGCTAGGCGGAGAAAGAATAGGCGACCCCATGCTAGGATACCAGGGTGTCGTAAAAGGGCACTAAACCCGGCGCTGGCAGATCGCAGTATGACGCGACCTGCCTAGGCACGATTAAATGCCTGCCCTGCCTAGTGTCGCGTTCGAGAAGTCGTGCTCTGCGATTCTCAACCTACATATCCAGCATGAGGATTATGTAATAAAAACCCTCAGGAAGGCCTTGGTCCAGCAGTGAACTTATGCTGATGATGATCAACCTGTATTCCAATATTTCTTACATTTGTATTTTCATTAACTTACTGTGCAGGATTAACGACACATAAACTGTCGTTATATTCGAAATTATTGAAATTAATTATTTCTATTTATTTTAAAACATTGCAGTCAGTGACGGACATGTTCCACGCTATGTTGTCGGAGATCGAAAGATCCGACGGTCATATACAGGAGAAGAACGGCTGTATTATTTCATAATGTAGCGGACAGTGACGAACAGAGTGCTTTTTACTTAAGATAAAGTGAATTAATTATATTTGTTCATGCACAGCTACTATAATAGCGATATGGATGGATGTTTGACGTAGATATGTGTATGTTATACAAATTAGCGCTGTTTGCTTTTGTTGACATTACAGAGTACCAAAAAAAAAAACAAATGTCATATTTACATAATTATGTCACTTTTGATGTATGTAGAAAGTGTTTCTAATTGTACATCAAAAGTAAAAATATGTAAATGGGTTATCAATCTACTTCTGTAGATGTATTCACAGTTGCAAAATAAAAGTGCTTTTTTTGATACTGTGTAATGTTTTTAGAATATAATGTAATATGTGTAATTGTTTAAAAGCAATCCAAACAGCATAAATACTAAGTAATCATTATATTGTTATATAACAATATGTTGATATTAATCATAGTTTCAAATAGCAGGGTGTGTAGGAAGGATTTTGTATTTGCTAGTTGATTGTAAATTTTTTTTTATATTAAAAGTCAAAATTCATTTTAGGTAAACAGTGTACATATTATTAAACATTTGTTATAATTTTCAGGAATTAAATAGATTACTCATAAAAAGGGCAATATATTTCTGTGATTTATTCACGTGTGCATATCTAGGGTGTTGACCAATGCTAGAGGGATGGTCTAAATTCTAGAATGTTCTAGAATTGTCCGACATACATATATGCACACACGTCATTATGTTAGGCGCATACTATAATTGACCCGCTGAATATACGCACAGTGTTATCATGACATCCTTTTGAACACATCTGAATTTATGTGTGATAATTAAATTGTATTGGTTGGCGTGTGAGTAAATAACATTAGTATAAGTTTAGCTATTTCTGCGACAGCGCACTATTCTGTTTTGAATATTCTAACGGTCGTACGTGACATTAGTCGAATATTAGTAATAAAGGTCTTCACAGATGGAGCTATAATATATATTGATATATTGCGCTACAATATAATATAGGAATTACCAATTACGTTAGCTATGCTAGAATATGCACATGTCTTTGTCTACGCTATAATATGTTTTGCTATATCTGTTCATTTATCTTGACGCAATAAGAACTAGGTATAATATATTATAGCGTTGCGAGTTCGAGCGTTAGAAAATTAATATATTTTCTATAGTGCAAGATATCATGATACGCGTCGCTTTAACATAAAGGACTGCTCTCCCGTCGGTGACGACCTTTATCATGTGAATGTTTAAAAGGACCTTATTTAAGGTAGTTTTTGTTATTGTGTTGCCTATTGTCCTAATATAACATTAAAAATGAAAAACCGAACAATGTACTTAGTAAAATTTTCATTTTGTATTTGATCGTAATAAGACTATCAACAGAACTATTGGCCACAAATACAAGATGCGAATATGAAATTTTAAAAAATCAGCAAGCAAATCTATGTTCTTAGGTAGATAAATACAATTCACATAAATGTATAACAGTCGAAATGAGAAAACATAAAATCTGGTGCTAATTTTACTTTTCAATTAATTTATATTTCGAATGTGGATTTTTTTTAAACAATAGCCTGTTACGGTTATACGGTCAGTGCGCGAAGGCCGAATACAATGATTGTTCATCTCGTTATCAAACTTTAAGTATCCGTTTAGATATTACTCGTAGAAATAATTGTAACGACTCGCATTTTTGAAGATAAGGAAGTTATTTTTAACAATCTAACCGGACCCAAATTATGTTGTTCATTGTTTTTAGCTTCGAAGTGATATGTGTAGATTTGTCGTTGTATTACAGATTTATTATACAACCGATAAAAGATGAACGTATATGTAAACGAAAAGTTACAAAAAGCAAACAAACCGATAATTATGCTCCATATATTTGCTATATATATTTTATAGTCTTTATATCTGTTACTATACAACATGTAAAAATCTTATATTGGGATCACGTAGATTATTGTAGTGCATTTTTAACAATTATTTATGTTTCATTCCGTATAATGATTATATATAAAATCATTTATTTTCAGTGTTCTCTCATTTGAGAAATGTAGAAAAAATCTTTCATATTTTTATTAATATAACACCAGTGAGTATATCTTTAAGATCTACAAGACGAAAGTGCTTTGTATGTTTATATATGTACAATATAGAACATTTTTAATTGCTGTGTGCTGTTTGTTGACGTTTTAATTGCGCAAGAATGTTTTTCAAAATGCTGCCAATTAAAATAAATGTGACGTATATATCAAAACGCAAATGTTTGTTACTGCTGTGACTCCAACGAAATTTACTTACCGTTGAACATTATATATTCTACGCTATTGTCATTTGATATTTAGTTAAAAAATTGTATTATTAAATAAGGAAGGTTGCATTTAATTAGACCTATGTAATGTTCAAAATAAAACGACTGTGAGAACATGTCATTTCATACATTTTACCTGTAAATATTTTTTGTGAGCCAATTGCGCAGCACTTTTATGTACCAGCCTTCAAAAGTCATTTGTATTTGTTTCGTAACACATTTCACAAATAGGGTTGAGATTTTAGCAAATATGTAACTTATCTTATAAATAATTATTCGTCTACACTCTCTGTGTAGTGAAATGGCAAATAGTGGTAATGCTTAATTTTTTAAGTAATTTTAATTGTTATATTTAAGGTGTTGTAAATAGTTTATTTTTCGAAGAATCCTTGTTTGGTCCTGGTCGTTAATCTAAATATTCTGTTAATTTTTCCACATATTTTGTTGATTATTTGTAAAAGATCTAAATATATTATTGAAATGGCGCAGTTCTCGGGTGGTTTCGTATACTTCTTACAACTTTATTGTCTGTTACTCAAATAATATAAAAATAGGCGGGATGGAGTGGAAAAGAAATTGATATACACAAATATTAAAACAGTTTTAAAAATCGAACTGTTTATTCACACTTTTCTATTGAGTTTTGTAATTATGTAAATAATACTCGTGTACATTATTATTTTAATGGTACAACATGAATCTTGTAGGTCTTCTTATCATTTTTCCTATTTTGTAGAACTTTTCGCTACATACACACATGTAAAATGACAAACGTAAATTTTTGTGTAGAGTGTGAAACATGTAAAAGAATTTGCAATTTTCGTATTGGTGTATTCCTTCCGGTTACAAGAACAAATATGCATATTTATTTAAGAACAAGCTGTTCGCAATGCTTTGTCACTGTATGTGTCTTGTATCGTACAATTTAGAAAATAGTTATTATGCATCGAGTAGGCACTACAAATGCGTTGTTTTTTATCTTAAATAATTCAGTGAAAATAAGATGAGTGTATAACCTACAAGTACTTTAGTTTGTTTGTCATTTAGATATACAGTCAACAATAATTATAACTTCTTTTTCTATAATCAATTTATCGCTGCAGCTAATTTTTATTTTAATGATTAATTAAGTTCTTATAATTAAATTAAACTAATGGGCTGTCATTTCTTCTGCTACCTTTCAATTGGTCTTACATTGGAAAGCGTCAGTGATGTGCAGAATTGTAATGTAAATGAATAAAAAGATAATCTTCGTTTATCCGTTGTTAATATAGACATATATGTATGTAGTGTCAACAATGGCTCGCCTGCTAAGAACTTTAATGTTAAAGTTTAACATTATTTTGTGATATTTTAATATTAATGGCTAAGATTCAGTTTTTTTCCTTTGTATTTTGAAGTATGTTTTCGTCACTGCCAAGTTTGTTGTTAATGCACAGTTTGTAATATGAAACTAGTGGCATGTACTAACTGGACGACGCCGCTTCTCTTAATTTCATAATGTAAGGATCTAGATTAATTGGCTGTATGTAATGATTTTTTTTAAAATGACACGTAAAAAGCGTCATCTTGAAAGTGCATTACCAAGCTTAATTGCCACGTCCAAATCAGTGTGATGTTATTCTACATGTTTATTTCTATTCATAATTAACGCAAATTCATTTTGATATATAGTTTTGATGGTTTACGTCAAGGTTTATAGTGTTTTGCCATAATAATATAATTGGCGGTTGGCTAATTTATTAGACAGTTGAGGCTTCACTCACTGAGAACCCGCTTCGTCCTTTATAAAATACGCAACGTCTTTCCTTAATACTTGGGTCTTGACTATTTGTGATGTCTTTAAGATCTTTACACTGCTATTTCCTTCATATTTTTAAAAATCCCGAATATCTATTGTTTTTTGATCGTAGATATAGTGTAACCAAGCAAATAAATTGTTCCATAGCGTATCTAAAAAAGGAATCTAGGATAATTTTATGACAAAATGTTATAAAATGTATTGTCAAAATGTTATCATTAGCTGTCATTGACTAAATGTCACGCTCAGCTAAATTCGACGTGGATCCGACGCCACCTCATACGGCATATAGCTGACGTGATGTTATTGGTATGGGGCCGTTTTGTAATTATGACGTAAAAATTATTTTATAAATATAAGTCGTAACGTACACGTTAAAGTACTGCTTTGTACTAAGTGATTTTTACTTCTATAAGGCTTTTGAAACTACAATTTATGTAGCGTTGTTTTTTTTTAGAAAGATAAGACAAAAAGACAGGCAAGCAAACAGGCAGATAAATTTAATATTAGTGGTTTCGTTTAGCAGAGACAGTACGGCGATTATTTCAGTCCAAGGAAGAACAAGAACGTGGTTAAAAACAATTTTGCTTTATTATAAAACTTCATTACCTGGAGACGTATAGCGCCATCTATTAGCGAGTAAGGGAAGGTCATGATTGTTGGTGGGATAAAAATAACATTTTTTCCGAAGACAGTTCCTATAGTAGCATTCCACGTTCGCCGAGTGCGAGCGTCAAGAGGGCCAACTTGCTTCAACTCCTGCGCAATGGCGTCGACTCGCAGGCGCTCGCTTTCGTGTGGGTACTTTGTCGAAGATCACAATGGCGAATGCGACCGTCAGCAACTGAACTAGCCAAGTACTTCGTCCGGGCGTTAAGTGCTAGCACTAGAACCTGGTGGCAGTTGGCATATACTAGGTTTTAACGTCTAGTATAGTATGAACAAAGAGTAATGAACCATGAATGTGTTGATTACATAATTATTTAATGATCATTATTACAACAGCTTACATTATTCATTGTAGATATAATAACTTATAATGTTGTTTAATCTTCGCTTAGATGTAATTTTTAGTGTCAGAGCGTAATATTACGCGTTGTATAATATGTTCAATTGTTAATATGTAGTAAATTTCACAGAAAAAGAAGTAAGATCAACTGTACTGTGTGATACTAACAAGTAAATATTCCAATGTAATTAAAAGTTAAATCATATAATGTCACGAAAATTGAAATATTCCTCATTGAATGTGCAATAAGATGTAACCGTGGTCCTAAAACTTAGTCCAATTACAAAGTACTTAGATGTAGGTTACGCTGAAATTCTATTAAAACGTGTAAGTGTTGTGTGGTGCCTTTGGGAATCATAAAGCATCATAGTTATGTTAAGTAGTTGGAATACTTATTCAGTAATGCTTATATTTGCCTTCCTTGTGTTGATAGGGTTCATAATTGTAGACTATACAGTGTCCATTTGTGTTCGATTTATGTTAGCTTATAAGGTGTGCAGTTTTATAATCGTGGCAAAAATTATATAGGATTCTTTTTTGTATAATAATTAAATTATTGCGAGTAAAAATATACAACCACTAAAGACTAGTAGATTATTTTATTGCCGACTCTAATGATCCTAACTAATATAACCAGCCCCGCCCTAACTCAAACATTGTTGCTGTGAATGTTCTCAAATTTCGTAATTAGAATTAATATATGTTACACGTAAACTAAACGTAGTGCGTTACAGTAATTTAAGCATCATTACGAAAATTTCGAACTTTTGTACGCTCTTTTTCGCTCTTTCTTTTTTATTCCCTTTTGTACTCCAATCTTGTAGTAGAACCTCGATAACTCAAACCTCAGTAACTTAAAAACCTGTATAACTTCAAAAAATAATATGTTCCCTTCCCATCAGAGCCCAAAACCTCTATAACTTAAAATACACAACCTATATGACTTAAATAAGTAACCTCTGTATTGCCCCTCAGTAACTTAAAGAAATGTTTCCACAACCTCTATAACATAAAATTGTTTGTCAATGAGTCACTAAGGAGGAAGATAATAATGTGCCTGAAGAATGGAATTGGCACATGTCTGGGTCAAACATTACTTTTGAAGACTTCGTTACTTGCGATGATGAAGTAGTCACAGCAGGGTCGTTAACAGAGGAAAAAATATTGGAATCAGTAAACAACTGCATTGAAAGTGATAAAGACGATGATTTTAACGACGAGTCACAAACTTCATCTTGATACGCTCTATCAATCAACGAAGCAAAAAGAGCTTTAACGACTGTACGATCATTTATAGAGCAGTGTAGCAACATAAAAGATAATGTATTCTCCTCTCTATTTGTCATTGAAAATCAAAACGATTTAGAAACTGTGAATTGTTTAAAACGAAAGAAAATCACAGACTTTTAAGTAGACTAAACCTTTAATTGTTGTTTTATTTTTATGTAATGTGTGCAATGTGAATAAATAAAAATAGGAACAAAGGTACATACATACATATGTATGTACCCTTAGTACCTACCTCTATATTAACCTATCCCTAACATAGACCCTTGATAACTGAAAACCTCTATAACTTAAAATATTTTGTGTTTCACTTGGACTTTAACTTATCGAGGTTCTACTGTATTAAACGGTATATAGGATTCCAAATGACTTTAGAGTAATATAAATTCGTTCTCTTCTTGGGCCCTATTCAATCGACTTTTATTTTATTGATTTACAGCGAATATGGATATACAATCAAATTAAACATTAGTCGATTAATTAGAATTATATTTATCCTTAAGCAATAAGCTGGTTATACTGGTTCTGACTACGGGAGGTTAAAAAGTGGAAACTCTAATGGATATGATAAGTGTATACAAACAACTGTGAGTTATCTCAATAAAAGCAAACATATTTTCTACATTTATTGCTCTATTCATACAAGCATGCTGGTTTTGGAAACAAAATCAAGAAAGATGGTATCATGTAAGGACAAGTCTCCGAGCAGTATCTGACATATCTGGGCAAAACAGGCAATATGGATGTTTTTAGACTTTCGTTTAGCGGTTGTGTTGTGATTATATTTTTGTAATTTTTGCGACTTATATCGATATTATTGATATTTAAGCAATATTGTTACAACGATTATTTTTTCAAACAATTCGATCTTACTAATTTGTCTAAAATGTTCCTGAACTGCACGTCAATACTGTCACTTTGACATCAAATTGTTGTCAACAACAAGTTTTATTGTGAAGATGGCGACCACCGGAGTTGGTTTTCGATGGTTAGATATTTTAGAAAAGGAATTTGATAAAGCATGTGTCGAATTAGATACATCTATATGTAAGTACAAATCAAGGTCCAGTCATAAACTATCTTTGCGGTCAAATACATCAACCACTGATAATGCTCACGTCTTTGACAGATGGTGACCATCAGACAACGAAAATTTATTGTAGTCATTTTCAGTTTGTTACTAATATATTACCCTTAACTTTAATATTATTGTTTACTTACGGAAGTCTGTATGGTTAGCTAAACATATACGTAACTGTTTTGCGTCATTTTTGTACATTTTTGTAAGTCAATGACTTGCGTGAAGATACACGTACGTATTTGTTTAATTTCAGCAATTTTAGAC
>DWED01000552.1:0-10942 GCA_018245795.1 Protelbella ruficauda | reverse complement strand
TAAATTTTCTGAACGGCGTTCGTTTTACGGTTTGGTGCTGTGTTTATGTTGAGAGCGTTCCGTCCGGCGTGCTGGAGGGACGTCGCCCTCGAGGACTCCTAATAGAGGTGAGGCTAAGATTTGATCGTTTTAACTTTGTTTGTATTAAGCATGTGTCTCGTATAATGGCGGTGCGGTGGTGAGCGGTGATTTACGATGGTCGAGAGCCGGTTTCCTCCCAGGAGACGAACATGCTTTGTAATAAATCCGGTTACGAAACACAACTATAACATGGTTATACTTACTTGTTAACCTCTTCACTTCGCATAGGTAAGTTATATTATTTTAAAGTAAGGTCTAAATTTATGCAAAAAAGCTCATGTAGTGTTAAACACAGAGAAGGCATTCTGATGGTAATTAATATTAATTCACATAGAAATACATGAATTATGTCCTATGCTACTTATAATAATATCAACGGTCTATCAAGTTTCGACAAGATGTTAAAAATGTGACATGTGTACCGTCTGAGTCAATTTAAACTCAGATATATAAATCCTACGTTAATATAGTACAGAACAGCATTACAAGAAGCACACTTTGCAAATTATCGTTACTGTTTTTTATTTAAAATTACAAAATTATTAGTAATTGAAATTCGAAATATCTTACAAATTACCGTTACTGTTTTTTATTTAAAATTGCAAAAATATTAGTAATTGGAATTCGATATATTTTGTAATGTATCTATCGCAGTAAATATTTTTGAAATTAGGCTGATAAAAATCAAGTTATGTTAATGTAGGTACCTACATAAAATTTTCACGCGCTAACTTTATCAAAAGCATTACAAAGTCGGTGTCTTATACCTACATAATTATGGTCATCAACGAAAAACGCTGCGACACTTTCTCTGGTATTGAGGTTCAAAGATAATAGTTACTTTACCATAAGAAGATTGGCTGTTAGAAGAGTAGCTATATGAATTGCATTTTTTATGTAAATTTAACATATGAACACGACCGCTATTGATAATATGTAATTTATTCAGTTTCATCACGTAAAAATGATCTAGGAATTCCGGTACGTCTGTGGCCAACGTTTGACACCCATTTATTTCTACATACGAATTTAAATGGTTTGGGCCCCATATAGCTTTCAAATCATTTCCCTATGTTACAATGTGTATTTTTGTCTACGTAACTTCTAGTTAATGATTGCCGAACGAGAAAATAAAATTTACACTACCATTTATTGAACAAAATTATTCGATCGATGTTATGTGTTTAATCATCATCATCTTTATCATTTTCAACCCTTTTATCCTTCAATTGTTGGACACGTGTCCCTTCTCAAATTGCGAAGGGTTAAGCTCAAATTCTAGTTAAGAAACGTAATTATTATTTTTATTAAATTAATTAATATATGGTCAATTATGTGCTTAACACGTTTTAATGTAAGAAACAGACGACAGGTATTGACAATTTTAAATTTATCTATTTACCCATTTAAGGCGCAAAGGGCTTTCAGTACACGCCATCAAGCGTTAATATTATAATATCAGACCATAATTGTTACTTAATTCTCAATCTTAGTACACTTATGAACATTTTCCATTAACAGTCATCCATGCAAGAGCTGACCACACCCTGTTGCTTATCAGGATAAGTCGTTTGTAATTTACCAGCGAGGCGGAGTTATGAGCGTTTAACACAGCGTTGTTATATATGAAACAAGTGAACGGGCTTACAAATGAATGAGTTTTATTGATCAGATTATGCTCAGTGAAGCATGTGAACATACGATTTACGAGATTGTCTAATCGACAGCGATATTCGGGTCATACAATTGACTTATGAAAATACCTTTCGTTTCGCCCGCGGTTCCATATAACTTAAGAAAGTCCGACTAACTGGGGTTCCGCTCGCCCCGTTCAGTTTAATCCGGACACTCCTCATGTATTATATCGGTACTTTGGTTTAAATTTCTGTGCAATATATGATATATATTGTTTCAGTAGTAGATTTCTGTAAAATGTAGAGGACACGTCGTTTCAAACTTAAGAATATGTTTATACAAAGGCGAATTAGGCTCGAGTAAGGGTATAGGTATAGTTACTTGGAGTTATGTGTGCATATAAATATATGACAATATAATTGTTAACATAACATATACTTACAGGATGAATATGGCTAAATTATAAATGTGTTTATATTTTGTTCTTTTTTTATAAGAAAAAATACGAGAAACCTACCCAGCCAGCTATTACTAGGCTCTTCCTTTTACTAATTTGCGGCGGTAAGTTGGTCGTTACGGCCGCCGTAAAGATGTAGTAATTATGTTCGAGTGTGGCTCAGCTACGTCGGTCAGGGATGCGGCAGTTGATCATTATATAAATATTTCGTTGACAATCAATATCAAGACCATAGACATGGCCTTGATCCGTCTCTTTCGGAGAGGAGATCCATGAGTTCAACCGTGGTACCATAACATTGTTGATTATAATTAATTATTATTTCCGATTTCCGAAAAAAAAAGAAACATATATATATAAAAAAGGATGATGATGATGATTGTGAAATAAATAAAAAAATATTACAATCAAAATCTATGTCCTTATGTATTCTAGTTGATCTAACAACATTATACATATAATATTTACAAATCAGTCAATTCCTAAAGAGCACGTTTTCATTTCATCCAATTACAATTGTACCAAATTTATTCGCCACATAAAACGAGAAATTTCGTTATAAAACAGTTGTTACGTAATGACAAAATCCAATACGCCTCTTTCATTACAATTTCACTTAAATACTGGCCCCTACTACGTATGTGACGACAACGAAGTAGTTAAATACGTATACAAAGTAATTTTGTATATCTTTATAATAAAATTCCATATGATTCCTTTTCTACCTGTAACAGTTACGTTTGAATAGTTTACAAATGAAATAAGGGCGAAAAATGTATACATATATACAAGCGTTCCGGCACTTGAACCTTAGTAGATGATGTCATCAGCATTATCGCGGTAACTCCAACGGCAAATTTGTTGCTTATGTGATAGTGTATAAACCGTAAGCCTCGTTGCCGAACAAACGTTCGAGCGAGAGTGCGAATGTCTAACCCACTCTGCGGATCCACTCACCTGTACCCGACACAATTATTCGCCGCATTTATTTCACCCTTATGATCTTCAATTGTGGCTTACAGAACATTTTCCTATAACTTCTTTCTCTAGTAGCAGACGAAACTAGTGAAATATGTTTATAGTTGAACTTTGAAGGTAAGCTAATTTTAAGGCTGAAATAGAATGCCTTGCGTGCTTATAACCCTATGGCCAAAGTACAGCTCGCAAAAGCTTTAGTGTCTAAGGTGAAGGATTTAGGTAGCGTACTCTATATACATATTGTTTTGTAATGAACTAGTAACATATAAAACACCAACGGTTACTTCCACCAATAGAAGCCATTGCAGACTGTATACATGTATCACAATATACATCGCATGTAGCAACCTCGCCGGAAAGATGAAGTCCATATGATTTTGTAAGGGCCAAGGGCCATTGTATTCCATGGTGGCACGTAGAATTTAACAGTTGGATCGGAGGAGTGTACTATGCTCCTCTGCTTACACTTTCGTGGGAAACTGGCGCGAAATTAAAAAAAAAAACATCTTTGTAAATGACTACTGTTCATTTTGGGTCAGACACCACTAGCAATTGAAATTAGATACTGAAGTTGTAAACTAACACTAATACACTATGATCGAACAAATGCCTTGAATAGCTCACAGGTGTTAATTCAAACTAAATTGTGCCTTGCACTGTCTGTGTATACCACCCACTATAGATATGTATAAGCTTTGTTTCCATACGAGTGAGCATCTAGGTTAGTTAGGTCGGATAATAGCAATCCTGGAATAGTAGAATTAATTAACCGCGCTGGCTCAGTGCATAAGAGTAAATTGTGTATTACAGTGTTAATAATGCCAATACTGATGTAAGCAGGGGTCGAGGAATACCAAAACTCTTATTTTGACTAAATAGGTCAAGTATTGGCTGGTGGGCGAGTAAAGCCTTCGAAACCGGTGCGCCTTTATTAAGAGAATGATTATCGTAAAAAAGAATGAAGCAGGATAAAGATATTGGGCACTCGGTGCTCCCTGCCTACTTTTAAGGGGCCTGACGTGATGAATAAACATAGCAGTTGAAAAGTAATACGTAAAGAGCTTTTGAATATGCTAACATTTAAGCAGTCCATTACAACTTACGGAATAAAGTCTAAATTAGTGTAAAAAAACGTTCCTTAATCATCGTCGGCACACTGCGCTAGATATTTAATTTCGTTAATTTTTCGTTATAATTTTAGTTTTATTATGTAATAAAATTAAAAATTAAAATTGAAATGTTTATTACTTTTATAACGTCCTTTGGTATACAAAAGGAAATTGATCATAGGTAGCATTGTTAAATTACACCCAAATATTTGAAACATCTGGAATAGACCAGTCTAAGTCTAAAGGCGAGCATAGTTAGCACAGATCATTACATTTTCTAGTTACGGCTTTCACTCAAATAGGCGCAAAATTAGGTTACAAAGGATACATAATATGAGTATGTGTATATTAAGTCCTGAAACTGCTAGTTGCCCAGAGTCAATTGGTTACAGTGGTTCAATTGCCTAAAACAAACTGCGTAACCTAGTTGGTTCGGCGTAGCAACGCTTTAGTATGAGGAGTTGTCAACGTATAATGTATACAATACAATATGGCTAGTTCGTTGGTTCACTGGTTAGTGGCGCTGACTGGCGAACAGGGGGCTTGGGTTCGATTCCTACCTTGGATAAATATTTGTGTGACGAGTACAAGTATTTTTTCTGTGCCTGAGTGTAATATTTATTATTGTCAGTATACCATCCCGCCTGGTCCGTTGCGAGGTTACCACAACGCGTGTTCCCTTCAATACTACATACTTGGGGATTAGACGGGTGTGTGTATAGACGTTCTAAGATATTATTGTATTATTAATAAATGCAAACGCTCTAGCTCAGCACCAAATCGATTATGGGTTGAAAGAATGCCGTTAATTGAATTGATACGTAAGCCACACCATCTTGGAGATATCCTCGTGAACTTTTGTTGAATCTGCCAACAAATGAGTCCGTAGTGGTAAGTCATTGTTTTTAAAGCTGGATAGGACAAGCCGAAGATAGGGCGCGATGGGACTCATTAGGGGAGGCCTTTATCCAGCAGTGGACTGCGCGAGGCTGATTAAGATGGTCACTAAGGAACACTTTATAGTAACCTTTTTTTCAAATATAAAAATGCGTTCCATTTCAATAACTACATGCATACAGAGAAAAGTTTGATCAACTATGAAAAATATGATAATTTATTTGAACACTTGTTAAATTAAAGGTCTTGTTTTGAAAGACGCTAATTAACTTGCCGTAAGTCATATTGACGTGTCATAATTTATTATCTCGCAATAATAGGCTCGGTTTTTAAATATTATGTAAATATATTTTTTTAATGAACCTGCCATCATAATACTTTATTATATTTGACATTTTAACAACATATGTAATATGATATTACGATAACGTACTCCGTTTTGATAACGACAATATATATACATATTGTGTTGTTTTGAAGTAATTAGCATAACTCTGTTTTCGTAATGTTCGGTGAAAGTACTACGTGTGTATGTTACGTTTTATGATTTAGTTAGTGTTAAATGTGAAGGGACGAGCAGTCGGATCAACATTCTTAATAGAAAAAGTTGTCTGTTGCCTGCTAGGATATTGCTTAACATAGAAGTGACCTTTGACACACGATAGTGCTACTACCATCTAGGCGATAGTGCTGCCGCCGAACTGTCATTCGTTGAGTACAGTATTGTGCCGCTACCCACATTAAAGGGTGCTTAAGTGGACATGCTAGTTATATATGTATGTATAAATCGAGCACCTATGATGCGGAGTTTCTTTTACACCCACATTGTCGTATAGTTAAGACTTATTGTTGTTTGTTTTAAGTAGACGAAAAATGTCCGTGCAGATTATTTGCACGAGTGGTTGTGGCATTAATATGCGTAATCGATGGCAGGCTCTCAACAGCGCTTTAATCACTCATTGTGTGTCGATTTGTGGCGCGGCGCTGCAGCAGCGCGACGCTCCTTTGTTCGGTTACGCACCACGTCGCACTCACACATGCCGCTCCAGCTATTTGCTGGACTGATGCTACTATTATTATAATACTCACTAACCTTTCTGTTAATATGGTCCAGATGAAATATCTCGCTCTCCAAAATATTACTATTGTTGGTTATAGTTTTAAACCTACCTCTATATCGGGGTTGCTTTATCTGAGGACATAAATTGCGACGATTTTGTGTATTATTCAGCATCACCAGACTAGAAGAAGCATGTCATATTGTTAGCATGAAGAGATAAGCACTCTGCGTTTTTATTTAATCGGGTATGTGTAATAAATATTACAATGTCATCGATCCATATCAAATTGTAATATAAGCGTGTATTAAGATTGCCAAGTTTCATCCAAATTGGACGGGTGGTTGCCATGGTGCGCTTATAAATAAATAGCACTTTATTGCGGGAGATGAGGGTTGTTCTCGTTTTTTGTCGCTCGCCGACCTTCGCCCCGATTATGTCCGTATTTGTATTTATTGAGATTGATGATAGAATAGGCCTTTTGAATAACTGACCTACAATTACAAATATAAATATTATTAAAAATAATGAACAAACAAACCGTGACCACAGTTTAACAGTGGTACTTATTATTTATTAATTTATTAGCGTGTAATTTAATGTGAATGTCTTATTTATTTTATTAATTATATTTATTAGTACATTTAATGTACTATCATAAAGGCTTCATCAAAGTGTGAGGCAAACAAATCAAATTTCAAATGTTGTTAGTGCTCAAAATAAATAATGATTATCTGTTCATACATTATATCAGCCATATGTGAATTGATCGTAACTTTTCACTGACGTAATATATTAACCAGTTAACACTTAAGGGGCCATAAAAGATGAATTTGTCGAAGGCATTGACTGCCCATTACCACGATGTACGCATTCATGATTGTGTCTGATAACAGGTTTTTCGCTCAGTATATTCCATTTTTATTTACATGGTTTTTTTTTTATACGATTTTTAGAAGGAAGTATGACGCCGGCGACTTGAAGTTGTAGTATTGTCGATGTACTATGGAAGTAAGTTCATAACTTAAGCGAGGCTTCACTTTGAAAACTCGCTGTAAAGTTAAGCAGTTTGTCCTTCTCTTACGGTTCGCCCTATCGAGCTCATGCTGGAACAATAATTGCCTTGTGTACTCCGTAAAACCTGGCATATGAAACCAAAACCAGTTACGGGATTCCTAAAGTGACACATATACGGAATAATTAAAAAACCACCCTTGTCTGCCAACGATTCTTAGAACCCAACGTCAGGACAACGTAGGGAGTACAACCAGGGTAGGGAGTATAACTAGGATTGAAGTCATCAACCCTCGTAACTGAGCCAGACTTCATCGCTTTCGATCCTCTCCAGGCAGTTAGTTTCCTTGCCATGATGCCTGAAGTGAGTCGCATCCTACATAAGATTTGATAATCTTTAATACTTAGCACTTTGATGAAATCAAATCAGCGTAATGCAAAATGCATAAATTCTCGGTACATCATTATATGAATATGAAGTAAAAATGCAAATTATGGTAATATTTAGGAAATGGACCCCATATATTCGTTTACGTTTAATGTGTAACTAATGCACAAACGTTTTTAACGTGCCGGTAAAATTATGTTCTTCTGTAATTGCTCATGTTAAAGTCGTTTGTGTGCAACTCGACGCTGGCCGTACTAATGCAAATGCAGCTTTACATCCGACCTTGTTAAATGTACAGGGGATATTTTAACGAGCGTCTATGTGAAGAAGTATTGTTACAAATTGCGATATTTTTTGGGACATTAGCTCAGAGCAATATAAATATTTAAATGACAGGTTTTGACTTCTTTGAGAACATTTTTTTGATTTTAAAAGCGATGAAAATCGGCTCAGTGTTAGAGCATATCTTTAAATTTATTCTAATTAAATCATACACATGAATCATTCGTAAGTAATAATTTCAGTTTCAAAAATTATAATCATGTAGTTTATTGACAACTACCACATGGACAGTCTGGTATGTAATAAAATAAGATATTTATTGCGACGTAAATAGTTGTTACGTAGAAAAGATACATGTATATATTGTATAATATTCATGTAACAAGAATATGTTAGATTGCGGTAAATGCGCCAAACGCACCGAGCGGTCGTCACGGCGATTAACTTTAATACAGCACACGTATTTCCTTAGTGTTTGTTCTGCGGCCGACGAGATGTTTCTAGAAACAATACCAGTACGAGTTTTACAAGCGGCGCGGCAGCGGCTCGGAGTCACGCCAAATGTCAACGTTTTATAAACAACGATTTATTGAGCCAACTTGTTCGCGTCGCGCCGCATTTGTTTTGATCTACATTCTATAAAGGACGATTACATAAGGGACTACTGTTTTACTAATATATGATTATCTTGGGACGTCTCCACACTCTGCCATCTGATCCCAAAGTAAATTCGAAGAGAGCCTTGGTTACTAGTGCTTTGGTAACCATACGGCTGATATACTATAGTTACTCGTATATATGTATATGCATATCTTTTACTTGTATAGATTTTATTTTTTCAACTCAAGTATAATAAATACTTGAGCAAATCACATAAATATTTGCCCTAGGTGGGAATCGAAACCTCGAGCCCGGAATCTGCAGTCGGGTTCACTCACCAGTTGACCAACGGGCCAGATATTTTTATCACAGTTTATTTTAAAATATTAATCAGTGCGTGTTAAATAATGTAATGAAAAGCAATTATTGTTTATATACATTTGACTTGCGACAACAGAGTGGTATGTACATCAGGTACTCCATTGCCATTAATAATGTTATTACGTACCCTGTTCTAAAGGCTACTTCGCAAACATGTCTGTCTCGTTTTGATTCGCGGCACGTCGTCCGGCGGCCGGATTATCTAACTTTTGGATTTATATTACATCTGAGAGCGTGCAAGGTTGCTTGACATATTATTTCTCGCTCTAGCAAAGACGAAAAAGGTATCAGCGCACGTAACGGGAGAACGATGTTTTATATATTTTATTGCGAAAAGAAAGAAGCATATTTATCGAGCATTGAACAGGAATAGAGGAAAGTTACGCCACACAATACGTTCCGAACGCTTCTTTGTGTGAACTGTCACCGCGGTGCTCTCGACCTCGCCGCCCGAGCCCACACCGCCGTTGAGTCACAATACACTTACTAATTTTACCAGACATTTTTTCTTATAACATTTTTTTAAATCAACCGCACACATGACACGAGAATTTGATGACAACCTTTACAAGCGTTTTTTTTGGTTTTTTAGCGTTTTGGCTAGTTAGTTCTATTTTTTTATTTTATATTATCAGTACGTTAGTCATGGAATTGGTATATAGGCCAATCTATTTCATCGTGGGGCTTAAACGTACTTGCTGGACTGTGGTAGTGTACTAAACTCCTCTGCCTACATCTACTGACATTACAGGCGTGATGTTACTTATAGATCGAACTGTTATAAGCATAAATGCCCTTGGCGCTATCCAAAATTTACGGCAAACACAATTACCTAATAGCTCCATCGGCCTGACGTATAGTTCAAGGATGAGTTTAGTTTGACTCCACCTTGGACTGGCATTGGGGCTTAATGGCAGCCGGTTCAGCCGACCTTCGTGCTGCCTGGGGATTGTGCGATGCAGGGAAGCAATGTAATTATACTATCTCCGATTAATTCAATTATATATATCGCATTACTAACTCAGCGAAGAAATAGAGGTGTCTTTTTACTTGATAGAAAAATATTTCTTGTCAGCTTATGTGGGTATTTCTTTGTACATCCGTTCTCAGGAAATACCTAATACATGGTGTTGTGTGATATGGATAGTAGGTCTGTCTGTCCTTTTCTGTAAGTCAGGGTGGGCCTTTTGCTTAAACGGAAATAGCGTAATGTTACTAGATAATTTTTTCTCATTCATGTACATAGTTCTGAAGAGCTTCATATGCACGGTGTCAATCAAATATAAATACCGCCCCTAATGAGAATTTTTAGGCTGTTTCCTCGAACGGCACGTGAAAGTTCTCTCGTGCCGGCTGTCTCCGGCGTGGTACTTACCATCTTAATGTGAAGGTGCACTATTTCGACAGCAATCAGCGCGCCGGCCCGCGCGTGGGCGCCGGAGGAATTGACACCGACGAATAGAAAAAAGAGCGCTCTAGATAAATTGATTTCCATACAAGTGCTGGCGTACGTCATCGAGTGTATCGATAGTTTCTGAAGCTAGTTGAGTTTTGCATTGAATGTTAATTATGGACAGGCGGTCGGTAATACCGACAGAAGCCCTGATACTGTTAATGATGTTTTTGACCAACTTGTATTGGTTGGCGCGCGTAGTAATAAAGACGCGTTCATTTGTCTATTATTTGCGACAATGAGTCAAATGTTTGTGTAGTCATACAACTTTCGTATTTATGTAATTGTAGTGTTTAATTTATGATTTTTGTTAATAAGATATTTTAGGGAGTTGTAAACATTAAACTAGATTTTCAACATTAAACTAGATTAAATAAAACAACAAATAAAATTCTTCTTCGGTTTACTTTAATTATTGTTGCGAATGTTCATGTTTCTGGATGTTTCAATAATTTTCTAACCGAATGTGAGGTTGTAAATAAAATCCGCGGCTGTAAAACTTGCCTGGCCTATAAATGTATAGGACTGTTCTTAATATACCTATGACATGCACAATCCGCGCCCATACCACGCGCGAATTGAACTGAAAAATATGACTAAAAATATTGT